>JAULJZ010198355.1:0-19997 GCA_032270985.1 Heliamphora pulchella
CTTAATTTTTGAGAACTTTGATGTTTCTGCCCTGAGATTTGAAATGCCATAACTCAATATAGAAAATTGATCTAAGCATTTTCTTTATGTCAAGATTTATATTTCTTTGTTATCTTTCATCCAAAGTTGGTTTCAATTCATTTACATAACCAGAACTCAAGATATTGCAATTTTACCAAAGTGTGTCATTTTTCGACAAGTCAACACTACCGACTTGGAAACCCTATTTTAAAATGAGATCCGAACTTTGGTCAAAACGTAAAAGTTGTAGATAATATGTATATCTATCTACCTACCAAAAAGGAGAACAAATTATTGAGTTTGGTTAGGTCAAAACTCCTTTAAAATTCTCTGTTGAGTTTCAGCCCTCAAGGGACACTTCTGTTACATATTTTTGTGTAGATCAAAATCCCTATTTTTAGTGACCTATTCCAAACATGGTTTACATGATCATTGTAGCCAACATATTGAAGTAACTTCTGCCCAAAAGTCAGACCTTAAAGCCTCAGGATGATACTCAAAAACCGTTCCAAACTCTGTCCAAAAATCGGCTCTGCTGAGTTTTGACGACTAACAGAACCTACTTTTTAAAATGGCCAAAATGTCTAACTTGTTCCAAACAACTACCTTTCACTCTAAACATGAACCTTGTAGGGGACTTGTTGAACTAGAACATACTAAAAAATGGTCTCATTTGGACTTGATATGATACCCCAAAAATGAGACCAGCAGAAGCATAAGATTGGTAAAATCTTGAGAAAAGTGCTGAGCCGTTTTTTCTTAAGATGAATTGTTCACCCATTTGCCTTATGTTTTGGCCTTGGTGTTAAACATGAGAGTTGTATAAAATGTTTTTATATAAATGGTGTATAAAAATCATAACTTGATTCCAAGTCTAGATACCCCAAAACCTTGTTGGCCCTTTTAATTTAATACTTGACTTTTGGCCTTAAAATTTGTTAAGTGTATGTTTGAGTACTCTTCACTATGAGACCCGAGTTTTTGTATGATGTTTGATTTGAATTAGTTAGTTAATATTTTTAAGTAAATGTATGATGATTTCGAACCCATGCTATCATATTCCACCATATCTTGAGAATCGTAGTTTGTGCTACACATACTTGTACCTTATGCTTTGAGCATTATACCATGAATCTTGCCATGCTAGTTGATGCCATGCTATAGATGATTGTATTTGAGATCCATACCATACATCATGAACATTGTCATTTACATCCTGGCATATTGGAGTCCATCTATGCAAACCGTTGTTGGGATGGGCTGTATTGAGATTATTCTTCTTGGTTCTAAATCTAGGGCGTCCGTAGTTGCTATTTTCGAAAATATTTTGGGATGTATTCCCCTTGTACACCCTGGGTGCATCCCCGGTGTTACAGATTTGGTTTATACACCCTAGGTGCGTCCCTGGTGTTTGAAATAGTTTATGGATATTGTTGGGCACCATGGGTTCGTCGCTAGCATTCTGGTTTGATGATTTAGACTTTAGGTTGATGCCAAATGGGCATTTTTGTTCTTAAGGTTGGTTTTGTGCACATATAATTTTGGCCAGAATTTAGAATAAGGATGTTATTGGCCACCCCACGCTGTTGCCATTGAGTAAAACAGCAGTGGCATGACGTGCGGTGAAGTGGTTACTATTCGCAACGAGACAAGAATAAGTTTGGTGATCAGAGTCCCATCAAGTCTACTCTGGTGATTCTCGATATGGAATTCCTGTTATAATTTGGGTGCACGTTAGGTTGGGCATCTGCATTTCATATGCATATATTTATTGACTTGTCTGCTATCCTATCATAAATTGTCTGTCTTCTTGACTATAAACTGTACTTGGTGTTATATGGTATGTGTTGCAGTGAATTTTGTGCCTTGAAATTAGTTAGAAGGTTAGAGTATTTTGCTTCTGGGCCTTGACTCGTGGCATTCGTGCCACAGGTGAGGAGGAGTTCTTTGAGGAGGTCATCCCCAAGAAGGAAGAAGAGTTGGAAGGACAAGGTGAATTCCAAGAGCACATGGATCCAGCTGATGCATTATGAGGAACAAAGATCTCTACTTTTGTTCTTACATACAGTTTTTTCCATGCTTAGCGATTTTTTAATTTTCTTGGTGAAATTGTAATAATTATGCACTTTTAAACGGTTCAGAACTCCTTTATGATGTAATAACTAACGTATGTAAATATGAATGAATAGCTAGAATATTTCTTTATTTATATTTATGTATATCTCGACGTGCCTGGAAGACGGGACATCACAACGGTAGTCCTTGGAATTGTCTTGGCGGCTCCAATAGGTTGTTGCATCTGTCTCCTTGTCATCCTCTGATTCGGCCGGTGGCGCCTCTAGTGGATCATAAAAGAAGGCAATGGCTCACTCCTCATTCTCGTTGTCGTTCTTAAGTCCCTCCTCATCGTCTGCTCCGAAGCTCGCCGCGTCCCCTACTACATCAGGTTCCTCGTTTGCTCTTACTTCCTCGACCTCTTCCTCTCCCTAAGCTGGCCACTCGTCCAGAAACATCCCTGCTAACGAAAACATGTCTACTGGATCTTGCTCCTCCACGGGTATCTCCTCTGGGTCCTCTTCTAGGTCTTCTTCAAGATCTAGGTCTTCAGGTTTCGGTGCTTCCCACAGTTCCCCAGCCGGCTCTGCATCGGGCATCATCCTAAAGAAAGAAAGATAGAGAAAATCCTAAGGTAAAGATTTTAGGTTGTTAAAATTATATGTGATAATTTAATAGTACAGACATCCTATAGAGTTTCTACGCTACAGAACTCGTGATCTCCCATTTTCCAAGGCCTGAAGGTTCCCTAAACCTAGGCTCTTGTAACAATTGTGACACCCAGTTCCCGGGCATGTCGGGACATATATAACTATAAAAAAAGGATATATTCTGGCTGAACAATCATAGATACATAAGATAGTTACTACATCATTAACGGTTCAAAGTTTGTTCCAAATATTTAATAATTATAGTCATCCAGAAAGCTTAACAAAAGTTGCATTATGTCTGTGGAAAACTAAACAAAAACATCAAAAAGTAACGTCCTACGTCTTCAAGCTCCATCGTTAGGATCAACCGGTTCCTACCACTCTCCCCTTTCTTAGTAATCTTCCTCCTCAACGAGCATGTCTTCCTCAAAAGGTCCTTCTTTTTCACCGTGGCACGAATGCCATGAGCCGGAGCCTAGAAGCAAATTCTCTAAACCGTCTAACAAACTTACAACAAAATATCCTACAGTACATATCGTATAATACCCGATGAAAATTTAAGGAGCAGAGAGATAGACAATTTATCATTTTCAACAGAGCAAGCACACATATAAGAACAGTTGTGTGGGTGCGTGATGCAGATGAATGCATTGCAATTTCCCAACCCAAGTACTTCCAGGAGAATAACATGAATTCCACGCAAGGAATTACAGAATAGACTTGATAGCTCTTGATCACCGAACCTATCCTCGCCTCGTTGCGAATAGTAAATGCATTGCCGAGTTTTATGCCACAACTGTTTTACTCAATGGCAACGGCATGGGGACCGACCATTATCCAATTTTATCCATCCTTATTCCAGGTCGACCAATCCCACCTTAAGAACAAGGATACTCATTTGGTGTCAACCCAAAGTCTAATTAAAGCTAGTGACGAACCCATGGTGCCTAATTCCCCCTTTTACAATAAAAACCTCCAATTTCATTTCCAAATATGCCAACCAAGGACGCCCTAGACCCACAACCACTGTATAACGATTTTCATTTCACCCAACCCAATTTGAATGATACGAAGGGTCTCCAATAATCCAAGATGCAATATGTGAATGTTCACAGTGTGCAGCATGCTTCTTGTGTACAATTAATTATGATATGGCATGGTATAGCACATGGTACAACTTGCTAAAACCTCAAGTACAAGCATGCGAAATATAAGTATAATTTATGCGACATAGAATCGAACCATTGGCATGACTTTATTTCATCAAAAGCATCCTTTTCATATACTAATTACTTAAAAAAAATTTATATAAGGTTCACACACTCAAGTTCCATAAGTAACCCGTCATTCGAACACTTGGCCAATTTTGGATAAAGGTTTAATTGCTAGTTTTAAAGTTGCGACAAGGTCTTTAAGTACTTAGGGATTGATTTAATTTCTGAAATTTTAACACCAATTAGATACAAATATTTTCTATAACTTTTATATATTTCACCAAGGTCAGTTCCTAAGGTAAAAAAGTCATTTATTTTATTTTAGTAAAAACCCTTCAGCATTTTACAGTGAAAAACATAGAAATTGGGTCTCTGTTTGCCACGGTTTTGGGGCATCAACTCAAGAACTATAGGTCTAATTTTTGGTGAGGTCTTAGTTTAAGGTGTTTCCTATAAGTTTCATGTTTTGTGCTAGAGCAAGTTATTTAGAAAAGGTTTGAGATTTTGGTCAATTTATAAAAAGGGTTCAGTCAGCCTAAAAAGGGTCTGCAGAATGTGTTTTTAACAGAGAGTGTTCAAAACCTTTGGGGTATCATCCGAGGGTATTTTAGGCTGGTTTTTGCTCAATAATTAATTTAATATGTTAACTACATTTTTCATGTTTACCACCTTTGGATTTGACTTTTAAAAAGTTGGGTCTCATAAAAATGTACGACAGAGTGGTATGTCAGTCACTAAATCTCAACAGTGAATTTGGGAAGCGTTTTGACCCATCACGACTTCATATTTGTGACACATATTTGGTGGACAGAAATATAAATATGTACTCTACAAGTTTTATGTTTTGACATAAGCTCGGTTCTCACTCTAACTTAGGATTTTTAGGTCAGCAACTTAGAATGGTCAAGATCTGACACTCATTGAAAAAAATAAAATATCTGGATTTCTACCTAATGAAATCACTTCAAACCAATTTTGTATGAAAGAGAACTCAAAAGTCTACGTCTGAACATAAAAATCACTTTAAGATCATTTTTTTACAATTAGTCACGATGTTTTGAATTTGGTAGCAAAAAGTAAATAAGTCCACAAAATCAGGCTATTTAGAGTTTTGGTTGCATAGCTTATGTTGTGTATATTTTTGTTGTGTATTCTTTGCATGCATGTTATAAACTCACATAAACCAAAACTCCAGAATACTCACAAGACATAAAACTCAAAAAAATACACATGCAAGCACATACAAAGCACAATCTTACCCTAGCAATCTACTATTTGCATCTACAACGCATTCTTTTTTAGTTATTTTTCATTTCTTTTTTTAGGGTTTGTTATACAGATGGATTGAGGGGTATCTTAAGGAAGAATCTTAGAAGGTTTAAGGGAGTTGTTTACCTCTTTTGATACTTAAAATGTTGAGGAAGAAGTAGACTTAGTTTCAATGCTTCTCCTTGGACCTTTCCTCATTCTTCTCTCCTCCTTCTTTCTTTTTCTTTCCTTCTTCTTTGTAGACACTTAGAATTTTTGGGACCTTTCTCTCACACTCTCTTGCGGCAAAAAATATGAAGGAGAAATGGGACGGTTTGTGTCTCATTTTATAGAAAAAATTAAAATGGAGGATAATTATTACAAAATTTTAAAATTTAAATTTTCTTTGATCCTCATTGGTTGCATGGGAGGTGCGATTAATGGAGACTTACAAAAATTAGATTTTGCTGCAGGAGGTTTCAGCCATGGCAGTGTTAGGGAAACTAAAAAGCTGATTTTATATTTAATTTGGGTTTTAAATTGTATTTTGGTACATTTTTGTGAATATAAATGCATAAAATATTAGTTTTATGTACCTTTTTAGTGTCTAAACTTACTAAAACCTATTATATTAATGTATTTATAATTAATTTAGTATTTTCATGATTTATCATAATTTTGATAGCAATTAATTAAATAAGTGTAAGCTTTTAAGCTAAATTAAACTAGTTTGGCTGGAATTGGCTTTTTGACTTATTTATTGTGTAGAAACTCTAAATAATTATTTGTTTGCTTTTTTTGACCTACATTATTATATTGCTATATATATTACTTATTCAAAAAGTATTAGATCAAAATAATACTTAATTTATACATCTTTTTCTTATTTTTAAGCTTAAAAAGGTAAAAAGTAACTTTTTGGGCACATTCTCCTAGGTGGCCAGCCATGCAAGGGAAATTTGGTCATTTTTGTAGTTATTTTATATTTTATTAATTAATTGAATGTAAATATATGATTTTGGGCATCCATATGTCAAGTTTTAAATTTTTAGAACTTTTTGCTGTACTATGAGCAAAATGGTCATTTTACCATAATTATGAGAATTTTTTACTTTTAATTTTATATTTTATATTATTTACTTAATTTAAGCTATTTCGGAACTTTTCTGAGTATTAGGGTTTTGCCTCTGAGTCATTGGTCTTTGTAGGGTTTCCAGGTCAAATTAGGATTTCGGGTTGAGTTAGGATTTCTCTCGTTTATGCAGCGACCTAAATTCCCATTGTGTATTCGTCGCTAATACTAGGGTTTGAACCGGATTGTTACAATTTAGGTGGTTGCTGCTAGGGTCCAGACCTGGGTGTTACAGAAAGAAGGAGAAAGAAGGAGAAGGAAGGAGAAGGATCCAAGGTGGAGGGAGATCTTCTAAAGCTAAGTCCTAATCTAGCTTCCACCATTATCTAATCTTCATATGGTAAGTAAAACCTCTAAACTTTCTATTCAACATCAACATAAAACTCCTCTCAATTCATCTCTTAAAACACAATCAAGAACAAGAACAAAAAATGGATTAAAAAGGCGTTGTAAGGCTAGGATGGGGGCTATTCATGTGAGATCTAGTATTGTATGTGCTTACATGTACTTGTTTTTACTTTTTATAGCTTGAATAGGCTCTGAAACTTTCTTATCTATAAAAATATTACATCAATGCAAAGAAAATACCTCAAAATTAAACACATCATGAGCTAAGTTACCAAAACCCTAAATAACTTGATTTTCTAGGCATATTAACTTTCTACCACGAATTTTAAACAACCATAACTAATTGTAAAAAAATGATCTAAGGGTGATGTTTATGTCTAGACCTAGATTTGTAAGATCTCTTTCATACAAAATTGGTTTGAAGTGATTTTGTTGGGTAGAACTCCAAATATACCCTTTTTACCAAAGAGCCATATTTTGACCACTTTGAGTTACAGACCTAAAAACCCTAAGTTATAGTGAGAACCGTGCTTAGATCAAAACATAAAACTTGTAGATAACATGTTTATCTTACTGTCCACCAAACATAAGCTAACAATATGAAGTCTTAATAGATCAAAACTCTTCTCAAAGTCACTGTTGTGATTCAGTGACTGACATAACTCTATGTCACATGTTTTTGTAGGACCTAAAACCTATGTTTTTAATGGCCAAATCTAAAAGAGATTTTCATGAGAAATGTATCGAACATATTAAACTAAATACTGAACAAAAATCAGCTCAAAATACCCTCGGATGGTTCCCCAAAGTTCTTGAGCATTCTCTGTTGAAAATCGGTACTACTGAACCTTATTATGCTAACTAAACCCATTTTATTAAATGGCCAAAATCATCAACTTGTTCCAAACAACTAGGCTTAGCACAAAACAAGAAACTTGAAGGGGACACCTTAAACTAAAATCTCCCCAAATAATTAGACCCATAGCCTTTGATTTGATACCCCAAAACCGAGGCCAACAGAGGCCCAAATTCTGCACTATTCTCTGTAATGTGCTGAATAGTTTCCTCTTAATTAAAGTAAATGACCCAATTTCTCTAGGGTCTGACCTTAGTGTTAAAAATAAAAGTTGTGGAAAATATTTTTATCTAATTGGTGACCAAAAATCAGATCTTAATTCCTTGTTTCGGTACCCCAAAACACTATTATGAATTCTAATTTGACACTTGAACTATTACTTTAATTTACCTAAGTGTATAAATGGCATGCCATATTGTGGAACTTAAAAATATGGACTTTAATGAATGATGTTAAATGATTAGTGTATGAAAATGATTATTTGATGATTAGAATCTATGCCGCTAAATAAAATCAATGTCTTATGAATTATAACTTGTGCTTCATATACTTGTACTCTATGCTTTAGTGAGTTGTATTTTATGCTTTAAAGACTTATACTTTACGCTATGTTAGTTTGTGCGTCATGCCATGTTTAGTTTTATACCATGCTATTATTAAGTTGTACATTAAGATACGAGTTATTGTACCATAAGCATCATTGCATTGCACTTGGAGCATCTTGTGAGTTGCATCCTGTACATTGGTTTTTGGTTATTTCGTACCTTGGTCCTATTTGTGGGAATATATCCATTTGGTTTTCATTGCTCCTTGAGTTATGGTTATATTATAGAAATGGTGTTGACAATGAGCCATATACGTCTTGAGCCGAACAGCTGCTAAACGCCGCTGTGATTGGAAATGTTGACGTACGAGAACCTAATGTACAGGAACGTAATGGTGTCATTCGTATTATTATGTTGGGTATGAATGACTTTGGACTATGTACATCCAGAGTCATGTAACGTCCTGAGCCGTATCACGTCCTGAGCCGAACAGCCGCTATACGCTGCTGTGATCGGGAACGCTGACGTACGGGAACCTAACGTACGAGAAAGTAATGGTGCCATTCGGATTATTATGTTAGGTATGAATAACTTTGGGTCATGTACGTCTTGAGCTGTGTTACGTCCTGAGCTATGTTACGTCCGGAGCCGAACGCCCGCTATACGCGCTGTGATCGGGAACGTTGGTGTATGGAAGCCTAACGTACCAGAACGTAAGAGTCACTCAAAAAAAAAATTTTATTGGTCGATTTATAATTGGTTTGGGCAAACACATTTGCATTGCACTCTTCATTACCTGCATAATTAGTTGTCTAGTACTTACCTGTCTACTGTATTTACATCTTTGCTTGTCTCCTTGATTTATAAATGCTTTAAGATTCTGTTTGTTTTGATGTAAAATATTTTTGGATAAAATATTTTACTGTTTGGCTAATAATACCTATGTAAAATATATTTTTAGTAAAACATTTACCTCATTAGACAAAATTTTACTTACAAAAAATTAACTCGTAAGTTAATTTTGGAATGCACATTCGAAACCTTCACCCAATCCTTACTACCTTTGGTTATTCTCATAGCAAATAAGAATGATGGAGTGAAAGGCAGATCTTTTCCAGATGAATCCTTCCAGAATTCTTCATCCGAATTTTTTTCGCCTTTATTCTCTCTCATCTCTCATTCTCATTTTTCAAATTTTAACAAAACACTAGAAAATACAAGTAAAAAAAAACAATTTTTACAAAATCATTTTACATGTAAAATATTTTACGTCAAAACAAATGGAGCCTATGTGTTATATAAAATGCGTTGTGGTGAGTTTATGCCGTGAGATTGGTTAGGGTATTTGAAGAGTTTTCTTCTAGGTTTTGGTTTATGGAATTCGTGTCATAGGTAAGGAGAAGGAGTTCTTGGAGGAAGTCGCCCCCGAAAAATAAGAACGTTTTGAAGAACAAGGCGAGTGGCCGGAGCCAACCGACCCCGACAACGCAGTTTGAAGAATTTGAATTTCCTTCCTTTTTATTCTTTTATTCAGTTTCCACGGGCGTATTGTAATTTTTGCTAAATTCTCTGGTGAAATTGTAATTGCTATGTACTTCTGAACAGTTCAAAACTCTTAATGATGTAATATTTATGATATATAAATATGAATGAATGGTTAAAATATTTCTTTTATTTATACTTATGTATGTCCCGACATGCCCGGAGGATGAGGTATTACAGTTGGTATCAATGCTTAGGTTTAGTGAACTTGCAGGCCTTAGGTTGTGGGAAACCATGCGTTTTGTCGCATAGAAGTTCTGTAGGGTGCGTTGTATTAATTATAATTATCATTTATACATTATAAGAACTAAAATTTGTTGCGTCTAAGTCCTATAGCGAGTCGTGTTAGGACGTTACCAGGATTAGAAGCAGTAGAGAATCTACATGCAAAGGACGAGTAAGAGCGTCGAGATCGAAGATCGAAGATTCATGCATCAAATTATTTTATTTTAAGGGGGGTAGATGAGAGTTCGCACTATAAGAAGTTTCAGATATCACCCGACCGCTAGAACCGCATAACTTCATCCTTATAAGTTCTTTTCTCGTTTATCGCAAACCCTTATATCAATTTTTATACCTGATTGAAGTTCATTGCATATCCTTCCTTCTTATATCATCAATCCTCAAGCGGTACCATCAAGTGTCGTTCGTCGGTAATTCTTATGCAACCAGGTCTTGTTGATAATCTTATCAGAAATTCAATCCTAGAAAATACCCTTGTCCTCAAGTTTTCATGCCTCGATAATGATCGGTGTTCGCATTTGATTCTCCTATGATTCAAGACATTATCCTTGAACTAACTCTTCTTTTCTAATTGCCGGTTCCAAACATTCGACATTGATAAAATCTTTGCCCTCGTTCATCTTCTCTCGATTTTGAGACCACAACCTGTTATAGTGATCTTGTGAATTCTTTTGTACACTCTTGAAGTACTTACCAGGGAAGTAGACTTGGATGCTTGAATTGAAGTACGTTAGGCAGACGAAACTTCAGGGCAATTATCTAGTTTTACTGCCTACTGCCTAACATCTATTTTATCAGTATTGGATTAGTTCCAAGAACATTCGTTTAAGTATTGTTCACTATCCTCCTCTTGTTTCACCTACATTTGAACCCCAAATGACCACTCAATTTGTGTCAACGGTGACTGCCTTAACTTTGACCATTTAACCTCATCCGACCTATCTTTTGAACAATTTGGGAATCTTCCATTGAATCTTGGTAAAGGATTTGTTCACCTTCCCTAAGCCATTCTAGACCCTAGCCACATATTTTGCAGTCTAGTACATCATTTGAAATCCTCAGCTAAAAGCTTGACCACTCGCCACCCCAAGTCGCCTCTCCTAAGACCAAGATCGATGAGAAATGATAGTTATTAGAGTTTAACGCTTGACGAGAAACTCGGATCGTGCACATCCTCAGAAGAACCACTCGGCACATCATCGAGTCGCAAAGCAGATCTCTACCTGGAGTAAAAGCACAGAATGTCTGCTAACGTCCGCGCTTAACGTATTTTGAAGATCAATAACCCCAACTACAAAAACTGCTAAGTTGAAGCTTATACAACATCTCTAATGGAGACCTACACGAAGGTTTCTATCGCCATCACTGATGGTAAATATTAATTACTGACTGAATCCACGTCCCAAAAGATCGAGATTGACGATACACCTTTAAAGAAGCTTATAAGTTTTGACCGGGCCAAACTCTGTAGGTGGATTTAATTATCCAATAGTCAAATAAGTTAAGCGCAAGGGCTTAAAGAATATCAAGATGCTGATTAATTAAATTGTCAGTAATTAAATTTAATTGGCGGGTATCGGGAATCTTAACATGGTAAGCATTTAATAACAAGAGCTCAATGCAAGGTCTTGAGATTATGGGTCAGAATGCAATTATAGTTCTTTAGTGGTGTGAACTGTAATTCATTATTTTATAAAAATTGCAGAAATCGCTGCGTCTTTCCATAATTGCAGAAATCTATAGTAGAAGATCGCATAAGAAAATACAGTAGAAAATCTGACAGGAGTTTCAACTCGGATTCAAATTGTAGTTGAAGATTCGACCGATAAAAAAGTATTCTTCTAAATAAACTTCGGATGTATGGATTTTATTTTGATCGTTCATCATCAAAAGTTTTATTTGGAGCCCATTTTGGCGATTGCCCGTCCGGTTATTTTTTTCCGTTAATCATTAGCAAAAACAAAGATCTTGGCAGTCTTACCTACAACATATATATATGGCTACAGTAAGGGACCTATGGAGTAAATATGACTTGAGCTCCTAATGAAATTATGAAAACCCACCTCGACCCAGAAGTAATTTCATAAAAACATTTATTATAATTCATTCTACTAAAGAATTATAATTGCACTCCCAGTGTAATGTCTCGAGTCCATTTTAATATAATCCGAATATATTTCTGAAAACTTTGCCTTTAAATAACCCATTTATGTCCAAAGCTCCTTTAGAAATAGCTTGTTTTTAAACATTCTCTAGCAAAGCATACCCAGCGAACCCTGCTCGAGCGGACTCCTGACTGCTCAGGAGTCCGCTCGAGCGGTCAGGTACCCGAGACCTCTTTTCCCAAAACCATGAAAATTTTTCTAAGGCTGAGAGTAACAACCATTTCTTCCTTTCTTGGAATATGAATTCAAACTCTTAAAACAAGATCTTAAATACTCATAAAAACGTAGAATATCCAACCTTTCCACGAAAAACTAAGATTCCAACTTCATTAACAAAAATCACCATTAACAGGAGTTAAAGCATTCAACCATTATACGATAAACGGCCTCACATGCATGCGCAACATGAATATATGGCTCTAAGGCCTTATAATACGAGATTCCAACCCTCAATTACAATATTCCGGATATTCAAAAATAATAATACAATTCCATCTCTCAATAACTAACTATCCCAAAGGAAATATAACCATATACACACTATGCCAAGGGTCCAACAACCATCGTCTCAGTCCTTAATCTTCATCCCGTTTTCACCTGAAATGTTGTTAAACAACATGAGCTGAAGCTCGTAGGAACAAGACTAACCCCAAATACATGCATGGTATGTGAAGATGGTTATGCAAAGTGCACACAAAAATTTGATTAAAACATCTTGTTTGTTCCCCAAATAAATTACCATTGTATAACCGAGTTTTATATGAAAAGGGTTATTGCTCTATACTTCTTAGTTTTCATGGAATCATCCAATTTACCATTCTTAATTGACCAAACACATTTTATCCCTTTTTATCAGCCACACATGTTTTCACATTTCACATTCTTCTCAATTTCTCCACTTAAGGTTTCATTAACCCAATTCCTTTACCATCTCCCATTATCCAACACGTTTTACCGTTTGTTTCATTTTCAGATTAAGGTTTTACAAACCCAATCATTTGCAATGCATACAGCAACACACGCTAACACACGCCAACACACACACTCATTGGCATTTTGCATATTTTACCAATTCATGGTTCAAAACATAGGCACCGGCATCGAATGAGCGTGTAGAACCCCGTAACGTTACACTCAACCCGGCCACACAAGCCCTATGAAGTAACGAAACGTGCTATACCCTGACACGACTTGTCCTTTCACGATTCAATAGCCAAAGGGTAGAGAACTCAATCTGCACAATTTTTTGGTCTTTCACCGAGGAGCAACTCGTACCCAACCTTAAACAATCCCTTGGATCCACAAACCGGTTCTTTTTCAACATATCATAAAACAACACACACATGTGAGTCCAACCCAAGTGGTTCCTCTCACCAAACCCATATCACATTCACACGCGAGTCCAACCCAAAAGGTTCCTCTCACAAAACCCACATGGTTACATGTTTTCATTATTCACACTTTCATTGTTTGAGTTCATACCCAAATTAACCATCATATGGTTTGAAATTCACAAATTTATCGACTTCATCCTTTAAAACCCACAATTTATGCTTGTCATCAACATGTGCCACGTAGATTTATAATATTAAGCTTACAATAGGTTATGATAATTCCCAATTTAACCAACAATTCCATCAATTTCATCGTACCGGTTCTTCAAACTCGAAAGCCCCAATTTTCATAATATTAGCTCAAATCCCAAACCCTAGTTTCTCATTTTGAAATCTAACCCCATAAATAACATTGTCAAGATAAAAACATGTTAAATCCTTCATAGATTCAAGATTAAACCCTCATTATCATCAAACTTCAATTTCAGGCTTTGACAACATGTATTTCATGCTTTTGTGTTCACCAATTGGAAAGCACAACACATCACAAAATATTCCAAGAAAGTCTTAGATCATACCTTAGGGATGCTAGATCCACAAGAGAAAGACTCAAACGAGTTCCATCGACAAGAATCTCTAACCGCACGGTGAGAAAAGCTTCTCCAACGCCAAGATCGGGCCTCCAACGCTTGAACCGCCGAGAGGAAGCGAGAGATCTCACCCAAAGAAACTCCAAACAATTCTCAAACTCAAGCCCTAATCCTTGCTCACACTCTAGAGAGAGAGAGGAAAGAAAAGAATGGGAAGAAAAAGCTCCACGCGACCTTTTTAAAGAGTGCTCCGCGACAGTCCGCTCGAGCGGTCACACCCCAAAAATTTTCTACCACTACTCTGCTTGAGCGAGCTCCCCACCGCTCGAGCGGTCAACGCTGGGAGACACACTAAACAGAAGCTGCCAAAACCAAGTCCAAGCACAAGCCAAACGCCTCACAACGATGTTTTTCTATATAAATTCACCTTTAACCCTCATCATCGAGCACACAGAAACCCAATACATAATTCTCACGCACGATTTGCACATCCAAGCATCTCCACAGAGCATAACACATTTGTTTTCATTAATGCTTCAAAAATAACAAGGGTCCGAGTCGTTACAATCTCCCCCACTTAGGGAATTTCATCCTCAAAATTCAGCACTGAGACTTAAATCAACTAACTGGTCATTGATATTCAACAACACCCATGCCACTTGTCCTCACACAAACGGTCTCACCAACTCACGGGTTACTGTAACGTTGTCGAACCGAGATCCAACTCACGTCACCGAGGCACTATAATGCAACCCACTTTAGATGCGACCAACCCAAACGATTACGCATATTGCACAAAACTAATCCACAATCAGTATTGGTTTCAATACATTCACACTTGTTTGTATCTGTTGCAATCTTGTACGAACTATCGCAAACTAGCTCATTTTCATACCAAAATACACACAGAAGATTATTCCCATAAGAACCGTTACACGTCGCCAGACTTCGATACTGCTCATACTCACATCTTGTTCAAGTTTTTGCGGTTAACTAACAACTAAAAAACTCGATACCACCATACCTCCCACGTACATCAGGATACTATCACTCATACATATAAGATGCTCATACCCAAGCAGAAACAACGAACATTCAACTTCAAAGAAAGAAATTTACGTAGATCATCCAAAACTCCAAAGAACACAAGTAAAATATCCAGTATAAACCTCCACCCCCTGTCAATCCTCATAAACCAAAACTTCTCATGTCACAAAAACACCAGGTGTCACATTATCGCCACTTTCAAGGTTTCAAATAATTGAGGTTATTACCCCAGCACCACAACTATTAGGATCCCCACGATCACACAAACTATGTCTGAGTCACTAGGGTCATTAGCACAATACAAACACAATCTCCCACTTGCACACTCTTCTCCACACAAATCCAATCACGTCCCACACCACATTATCAAGCACATCCATAAGCCCACAGCTCACCATTAAATCACTGACTCTCAGTCAATTTCTCACCCTTACAATGAATCCCATACATTACGCTGTTCGTCAACACCCGTATGTATGCTCACTCCTTGTTTCCGTATCCACATCACATATATAACATTCCTCCATCTAATAGTACCAACACGTGGTTCCCTGATCACTCTCCAACGCCACTCAATCCATTCATACTTTTCCCATCATATAACTAATCAAACCCGTCTCTTGCTTTAAACAGTTTTATCTTATACGCAACTCCCCCAGACATTTTATCCACTCACGATATACCATGAAAGAACCACGCTACTCAGTTCGCATACCATTCTCTTACTCTCCTAACACCCGTGCTCATACACTTATCTCTTCAACACATCAACACTAACTTATCACATTACACTGCCCATGCTACTCATCAATCGACCCTAAGTACTCTTATAAATAACTTATCACATTCCTAGACCTTACTGTAGGTCACTGTGAGACCATGTACCGTTTGATTTTGATATATATGCATGTTCGGTGTTTTGACGCCCTTTTTAGCTGTTTTGCTTTAATATGCCTACATGATTTTTGATGCATGATTTGGTTATTTCAAGCATGCATGGTTGGTCCCGGGGGCCGCGGGGAGTTATGGTGTAAATTTTAAAAATTCAAAAAAAAAAATTTTGGAGGTCTATAAATATCTGGAGTTAGATATTTTCAAAAGATATTTTTAAAACTTAACTCCTAAGTTTTCTCCTTTCTCTCTGCCTTCTCTTTAACTTCTCGGGGGCCCGGGGCTTGGATTTTGATGGAGCAGCAGCAGATCCTTGCTATTGGCTTCGTGGTTTATGCATCCATTCGAACGGAATTTGATTTCAACGAAGCTCAAATTTGCACGTAGATCGAGGTGTTGGGTTTTTGACCTAACGAGGTAGGATCTCAGATTCTACTGCTGTATAAGGGTACTATATGTAATCTTATACTCTTTCACCATTTAAAAACGCATGAAATGTGATTTTATGTTTTAGATCTAATTTTTTATTTAAAACTATTTTTCAGCGTTTTCGGTGGATGAAAGTGTGTTTTGAGGATTCCTTTTCGAGATATTGGTGTGAGGCTAGGGTGTGTTAATGTTTAAGGGTGTTTGATGAGTGTTTGGGGGGTTTGATTTGAGGCTTGGAGACAAAACAGCAGCCCAAAAACGGTTCCTGGGTTTGTTCAGTCGACTGGGGCCTTGAGTCCAGTTGACTGGATCATACTTTGGTGAGTTCCGTCGACTGGACGTGTGAGGTTAGTCGATTGAAATTCCTTCGGGTTTGGTTCCTCTTTTCCAGTGTATTTTTTAGTCGACTGGGGGCTTAGGCCAGTCGACTGAACCCCTGTGTGAGTGTTTGGTGTTGGTTTTGATGGTTCGAGTGGTTTGTTTGGGCAAAGGATGGTTTGCAAAAGAGGTTTTTATGAAAACTTTTGGAAAAAACGTATTTATTGGAGATTTGGAACTAACCCTTGGGGTTGAGTCTCAATTTTTAAAATGTTTACATGAAAATATGTTTTTACATGTTTTGGTTTGATCTCTATGGTTTCATGGATTGGAACTCTTGCTTATACATGCATTGTATAATTACTTTTGGGAAAAATATGTTGAAATGTTGGTTGATCTCCATGTTGATGGATGGATCTATATATATGTATAATGTATATTTGTAAAATGTTTTGTAGTTGATGCAACAGTTCGGTTTTTAGAAGATTATCTAAATGTACCAGGATAATGGGTATTTAGCACGAGTTGCTCTCGGTGTAAGTTCAGAAATGTGCACAGCGTAGGTGCTCTGTACCTTTGGGTTAGTCTCCGTAAATCGAGTTGGGTGCTATGTACCCTCGGGTTGTCGCCTGTAAATTGAGTGATTACGTTATGGAGCTCCATATAGAACCTGTGTGTATCTAACCGGTCCCATGATGTATGGGATTAGATACTGGACAGTAGTCTATCGTTGTTACCTCTATCGTGTGATGGAGTCGGTACATAAGATCATATTCTTCTTCTTTTTCATGATGGTACATTCTGTGAGGGAACGATGATTTTGATTACTGTTTTTCCTTAACTATGGTTGGTTATTTGCAATATCTGCATCGCATGGTTTGGAGAATGAAAATAAGAATTTATGTTAATAAAAATGTTTTGGGAGACTTGTGTAGTCTGATGGGAAAAACTTGAGGGTTTTGGATGCAAAACCTTTTTTGGTTTTATGATTGAGTTCGCTCCCACCAAATGATTGCATATTCCTGCTTTACAGCTTTTATTATCTGTTTCTATTGGGCTTCGGCTCACGAGTGGAAATTTTATGTAAAACTATTTTCAAGTGATGCTGTGGATGAGGAGTAGCTTCGGTGGTGCCCGCGGTGGCGGAAGACTTTTATAGTTTTCCTTTTTGGTATGCCCATTCCTGAAGGAAGGTTTTGTATGCCGAAAGGCGATATACAATGTGCAGGTTGGAACTGTATGCCTTTTTTATATGAGAGATACACTTTTGTTGGGTATTCTATTGGTTTCAACATGCGAATTTCAATGTATGAAAATCTGTATTTTCATATAAAACTAGTGTTTGGTGAATTTTTACGTGACCCCGGGTTTTGGGGCGTGTTAGTCACAAACCACCAACATCATCCTCTCAAGAGATCTATTCCCACTGACACATCATCCTAAGACGACCAAGCCAACTCCTTTGATAACATCCATCTCAGGCTCTACCAGCCTCATACACTTCCACTTACCAAATATCTCGCACTACATATAGTTTTTCAATCACTCAAGCCACAAACTTCTACTCTGCGAAATTTCCCAAAAGACCTTAAACGATTACACATTAAATCACAACCATCTCCGACATACATCTCATCATATGTACATACATATCACTCAGTAACCAACCTGTCGATAACATCTTTAACTCACATGTTCATTCCTCATACAATTTCCAACTTCTATCAAGGAACACGACTCGGTGTCACGCAACGAGACAAACACAAGGGTCATCACATAGACCTTCAAATCACAAGTACCATTGCGATCACCAACAACACCCCGTAGGGAAAGGAACATGCTCCCGTCCACTATGCTCCCGTCCACTATGCTCCCGTCTATACCCAATCTCGGGGTACACGGCTCATGACGCAATACGGTTCATGGCATACATAATCCTCAATATGCCCATAACCACATCTCATACCCAATCACAATAAACAACCTCCAAGAGGTTTCTAATACTTTACCATATCTATTCGTTAAACTACTGGTAACATAGAAACACACGGGCCACTAGCTTTGGTCATCACCAATTCACATGGGTACAATACATTCCAAACATTCAATGCTCTTCTTATGAGCTTACACTCACCAAAATCACCAAAAATCGATTCACACATCCACAACCTATACCATAATCTTGACTACAACTTGTCATAGTCCCTCAAGGACAACTCCTGTCGCAAGAACATCACAACACCCATCCAGGTTAAACTCAACTTAACCTTCTAGAGCTACATACTGCTCAACATCTAGTCCTTTCACACCAACACAGAATCACATATTCACATACCGAGGAGAATCCCTAAGAGAGACACATCAATCCGGGTAACTCGTTTGGATTTCCCGTTAGAATAGATGTCGGCCAAACACCTTTCTAACATAAACCCCGAACTAGTCGACCGGACGACCAAGGGCAAGACACGTCATCCTAAAGATCCAACCTCCATGCACAAACATCACGTAGCATGCAAATGTCAAATATCCAAATGAAATTTCATGCCAACACACCAATACTTGAATGCCACACATTAATGCAAGCTCTCACGTAACAGATCAACTATTCCCACGGTTCCTAGGTATTCTAACCTATAGCTCTGATACTATTTGTAACGCCTCGAGTCCGTTTTAATATAATCCGAATATATTTCTAAAAACATTGCCTTTAAACAACCCATTTAAGTCCAAAGCTCCTTTAGAAATAGCTTGTTTTTAAACATTCTCTAACAAAGCATACCCAGCGAACCCCGCTTGAGCGGACTCCTGACCGCTCGAGCGGTCAAGTACCCGAGACCTCTTTTTCCAAAACCATGAAAATTTTTCTAAGGCTGAGAATAACAACCATTTCTTTCCTTCTTGGAACATGAATTCAAACTCTTAAAACAAGGTCTTAAATACTAATAAAAACGTAGAATATCCAACCTTTCTATGAAAAACTAAGATTTCAACTTCATTAACAAAAATCACCATTAACAGGAGTTAAAGCATTCAACTATTATACGATAAATGGCCTCACATGCATACACAACATGAATATATGGCTCTAAGGCCTTACAATACGGGATTCCAACCCTCAATTACAATATTTCGGATATTCAAAAATAATAATACAATTCCATCTCTCAATAACTGACTATCCCAAAGGAAATACAACCATATACACACTACGCCAAGGTCCAACAACCATCGTCTCAGTCCTTAATCTTTATCCCGCTTTCACCTGAAATGTTGTTAAACAACATGAGCTGAAGCTTGTAGGGACAAGACTAACCCAGAATACATGCATAGTACGTGAAGAAGGTTATGCAAAGTGCACACATAAATTTG
>JAULJZ010198373.1:0-43984 GCA_032270985.1 Heliamphora pulchella
TCACACCACTAAAGAACTATAATTGCACTCTGACCCATAATCTCAAGACCTTCTTGCATTGAGCTCCTATTATTAAAAGCTTACCATTTCTCCCCACGTTAAGATTCGATATCCATCAATTAAATTTAATTACTGACAATTTAATTTAATCGGCATCTTGATATTCTTTAAGCCCTTCCGCTTAACTTATTTAACTACCGGATAATCAAATCCACTTGCAGGATTTGGCTTGGTCAAAACATATAAGCATCCTTATGGGAGTATCGTTAATCCCGATTTTTCGGGACGTAGATTCCATCAATAATTAATATTTTTCATATAAATAATACTGCTATCCAACTCACCGGGAATATAGACCCATATAAGAACGCTTCCTCTAACGAATCAAAACAATGAATATTAAATATACGTCAATCAATAATTATTTTAGGATTAAGAGCATAAGAACTATTCATAATAACCTTGGGGTGTGAATTAATTTATATAGTCAGTACAAAATTAATAACCCCAAATATCACGTTCAATACACAAAAAGTGTACTGGGACAGAGAGTCAGAACAATAGACAATGCTATTATATGTTCGTTATAATCAAGACAGACCTACTAAAACTCTGTTCCACAGTCGTACAGATGGTATGTCCATTTCCATCTAAACTGTGAATATAAAACTTATATTCTGCAAGAACCTAAAATCTGATCTTCTGTGTGTAAGCCGTACTCTATACACTAGATTAAATACTATACATAATATTGGACATCTATGCATAACAAAGAAATGATACACATATATTGCTCATAAAGATTCTTATGAAATGAAAAATTAATTTTATTAAAATAAAATTAAATACTAAAAACATAGTTTTCAGTATACTAACCCTAACAAAAAGTCTCATCAAAATCAATACCTTCTTCTTGATTATAACCTTGGGCTACCAATCGAGTTTTGCTCCTAAGAATTACTCTATTCCCATTCATTTTATTTCTACAAACTCATTTTGTACTAATGATGGAGTGTTCCACGTGTCTTGGGACTAAAGTCCAAATTTTGTTTCTTTCAAATTGATTAAGCTCTTCTTACATAGCCAAGGTCCAAAACTCATCATTTTTGACTTTCTCAAAATATTTTGGTTTAGTCTGGGAAAATGCTAAATTACCACAAACATTATGTAGAGAAAATCGAGTTTTGATACCTTGCGATGGATCACCAATGATGAGATCTTTTTGGTGACCATGAGCATATCTCTACTTCTTAGGTAAATCTGAATTTTTTGGATGTGAAGATTCAGGAACCTGTTTGACTGTATTTTGTTGAGAATTTGAGGTTTCCTCTTGATTTGGCTCTTTCTTTTCTTTGATAAAGATATCTTCATCATCTTTTTCTATGTCTAATAAGTTATCTTCACAAAAGTCCTTTGAAGAACCAAGTTAGCTTCATCAAAAACAACATGTATAGATTCTTCAACAACTGAGATCTTTTTATTGAAAATTCTATACGCTTTGCTAGATATAGAATATCCTAAGAAAATACCTTCATTAAATTTTGCGTCGAACTTGTCCAAAAATTCTTTGTTGTTGTTTAAAACAAAACATTTGCACCCAAATGCATGAAAATAACTGATGTTAGGTTTTCTTCCAATCCACAGCTCATATAGGATTTTCTTAAGAGAAGCTCGAATTATAGCTCTGTTTATGATAAAACAAGCGGTATTAACAGGCTCGGCCCAAAAGTATCTTGGTAGATTGTTTTCATAGAGTATGGTTCTAGTCATTTCTTCTAATACCCTATTCTTCCTCTCAATAACTCTGTTTCGTTGAGGGGTTCTAGGAGCAAAAAAGTTATGGTTAATTCCATTTTCATCACAAAACGTTTTAAAATTTTTGTTATTAAATTCTCTACCATGATCACTTTGGATACTTGTGATTTGAAATTTTTTTTCATTTTGAACTCTCTGAGATAGTTTTGCAAAAGAGGTAAAGGCTTCATCCTTATGAGTTAAGAAAAGCATGCAAGTGTATCTAGAGAAATCATCAAGAATAACAAAGGCATATCTCTTGCCTCCAAGTCTTAAAGTACTTGTTGGACCAAATAAGTCCACATGCAATAGTTGTAGGGGCCTAGAAGTTGAAATCTCATTTTTGGAATGAAAAGAACTTATAACTTGTTTTTCTTGTTGACATGCATCACACACTTTGTCTTTTTCAAATTTGATTTGGGATAAACCGCTTATCAATTCTTTTTTCAAAAGTTTAGAAATCAAGTTCATGTGTGCATGCCCAAACCTTCTATATCACAACCAACTATTATCATTCAAGGCGGCTAAGCACTTGGTGTTATTCTTAGAAAGATCAGTTAGAGTAAATTTGTAAACATTTTCATACCTATGACGTTTAAAAATAATTTTGTTATTGGTTGAATCTTCAATAACACACTTAGCATAATCAAAGACATCCCTGTGGCCTTTGTCACAAAATTGACTTATGTTAAGAAAATTATATTTCAAACCATCAACAAGTAAAACATTTTAAATAGAAGGGGAAGGAATTTTACCGATACATCCAATTCCTATGATTTTTCCTTTGCTATTATCTCTAAAAGTCACAAATCCACCATCTTTTGGTTTGAGAGATGCAAATATCGATTGGTCGCCTGTAATGTGTCTTGAACATGCACTATCGAGATACCACATCCCTTCTTTGAATGAGAATTTGAGACACCCACAAAGAGAATCAAGTTTTAATTTTTGGTACCCAAATTTTCTTCGATCCTTTAGTGTTAGTTTCTTGAGAATGTGTTCCTTTAGGAACCCAAACCTTCTTGACAGAATTATTTAAAGAGTTTCTATGTGGATAGTGTGTGACAGTGTGTCCACGTTCATAACAATAAAAACATGTAGCATTTTTATGATTTAAAGATGCCTTGACAAAATTATTGCTCAAGAACTTTTGTTTTTTCTTTGGCTTATACCCAATTCTGGCTTTGTCAAAAATATATTTTTGCATGCCAAGAAGTTTGTCTAAGTTTTTCTTTCTTTGAGTGAACTTATAAATAGTTTTAGTAAGGTCTTCAACCTTTTCAATCAACACCTTGTTTTCATCTTTCAAAACAGAGATTGGTTTTGATAAAACAAGTTTTTCATTTTTCAAGGTTTCAATCTCACTTGAGGAGGAAATAACTAACTTTTCCAAAATAGAGTTCTTTGTACCCAGTTTTCTTAATTCATTGTGTAAATCTTCAAATGCACTTTTCAATTCATCTAAGGAAAAAGGTCAGGGGTTACCTCATCATCTTCTCTAGCCATGAGGCATAGATTTGCTACTTCGTTTTATTCCTTTTCATCCTCAAAACTGCTGTCATCACTCTCGCCCCATGCAGTCATCATGGCTTTCTTAAAACCTTTTTTGAATTTCTTTTTGAGCTAAGAGCATTCTGCCTTGACGTGTCTAGGTTTCTTGCATTCATAGCAGATTATTTCATCCTTCTTGTGATCTGCTTTGAGTCTGCTAGAATCACCTTTGAACTTGTTAGGCTCGCCTTTGTATCCTTCCTTCTTGAAAAATTTTCTTTCTTCTTGTTTCTCATTTTTAAGAAACCACTTGAATTTCTTTGTGATGAGAGCCATGTCTTCGTTCTCATCACTTGAGGAGTCTTCCTCGAATTCTTCGTCATGAGTTGAGGATTTGAAGGCAATGCCTTTCTTCTTTTTGTTGTCATCCTCATCGTCCATCTTTATGTTCATCTCATGGGTCATGAGAGAACTAAGAAATTCTTCTAGACTGAGCGTGTTGAGGTCTTTGGCATCTTGAATAGCTGTAACCTTCGCTTCCCAACTCTTAGGCATGCACCTAAGAATTTTTCCCACCATTTCTGCATTAGTATAAATCTTGCCAAGAGGTTTTAGTCCATTAATAATGTCAATGAAGTGGTTAAACTTATCATATATAGTTTCATCATGCTTCATTTTAAATAACTCATAGTTATGCACAAGTAGACTTATTTTGGATCCCTCACTTGGTTAGTACCCTCATGGATAACTTTAAGTCTATTCCATATTTCTTTTGCGGTGTCACATATTGAGATCCTATTGAACTCATTTGGCTCAAGTGAGCAATATAAGAGATTCATTGCCTTAGCATTTTTTTATATCTCTCTAATGTCGATTTCAGTTCATTCAGCCTCAGGTTTAGGGACGGAAGCCCCTTCAAAGGTTTTGGTGGGTCTTTTGGGTCCATTAATAATAACCCGCCAAAGGTCATACTTTACGTCTTGAATGTAGATTCTCATTTTATCCTTCCAATAATTATAATTTGTTCTATTGAACAAGGGAGATATATTAATCGACTGATCTTCGGATTGGATAGGTCCGAAGCTAGTAGTTGCCATAAAAACACTTAGACGGTTAAGTAAAAAACAAAAGCCTAAGCTTTGATACCAATTGTTAGTTCTAGGTAACCGAAGAGGGGGGTTAATTGGGTCTTAAAAATTAAAACAAATTTTGAAACTTTTTTTTAAAACCTTTTAATATAACAAGTAAAATATAGCAAGATAATCAAAGATTAAAGCAATGCAGATATTAAAGAGGTTAGGGATAGAGAGATTGAATCGGACACCGAAAATTTATAGTGGTTCGGTTTCTTCCAAGCTTACGTATACTCTTCAAGTTTTTCCTTGAGAATTTTTACTATGTAGAATGCTTCACGAGCCTATTTCAAGTCTTTACAACTTCAAGACTTCACTTAAGCTATCAAATATTTATGGGCACATTCAAAAGCTTGTATCAACTTCAAGAAGATCCTATGAAAACAATCCCTCATTTTCTTCTAATTTCTCTTGAACTCTCCTTTGAAGAGATTTGTTAACTCACTCAAAGGATAAAGAGTGACTTACCCTTGACTACGATAAATGAAGTAATTAATGAAAAACACTCACTGTGACGCCCCGTCCTCTAGGCACGTCGAGACATACGTAACTATAAATAACAAAAATATTCTAGTCGAGCATTCATATTAAATATGATAATTACTACATCATTAATTGTTCAGAATTTGTTTAAAGTACTTAATAATTACAGTCATCCAGAAAACTTAACAAACATTATGTCCGTGAAAAACTAAACAAAAGATCAAAAAGTAAATATCCTGCGTCTTCAAGCAGTACTGTTGGAATCGGCTGGCTCCAGCCACTTTCCCTCTTCCCCAAAATCTTCTTCTTCAACGTGCCTGTCTTCTTCAAATGGTTCTTCTTCTTCACCTGTGGTACGAATGTCACGAGCCGATGCCCAGAAGTAAATTTCCTAAATCGTCTAACAAATTCACAACAAAATATTCTATAATACATATCGTATAACACCTAATACAAATTTAAGGGCAAAGAGATAGAAAATTTATCAATATCAATAGGACAAGCACATATTAAAATAATTGTGCAAGTGTGTGATGCAGATGAATGCAATGCAATTGCCCATCCCAACGTGCTTCCAGAACAACATCATGAATTCCACAGTGGAAATTACAGAATAGACTTGATGGGACCTGATCACCGAACCTATCCTCGCCTCGTTGCGAAAGGTAAACCCTCGTTAAGGCTACATGCCTTGGCTATTTTACGCAATGGAAATGGCGTGAGGACTGGCCTTTATCCAATTTTACCCATCCTTATTCCAGGCCAACTAATCACACCTTAAGGACTAGGATACTCATTAGGTGTCAATCTAAAGTCTAATTAAAGCTAGTGACGAACCCATGGTGCCTAATTCCTCTTTTTAAAATAAACAATCTACCAATTCAATTTCAAAATTATCATTTCATACACTAATTACTCACAAAGTTCATTTAAAGTCCATATACTCAAGTTTCACGAAATAACACGCCATTCGTATACTTAACAACTTTTATGTAAATGTTCAATTGCTAGTTTTTAAGTTGCGACAGTATTTTGAAATACATAGAAATTGATTTAATTTTTGAAATTTGAACACCAATTAGATAAAAATATGTTCTACAACTTTCATGTTTATCACTAAGGTTATATCCTAGGGAAAAAAGGTCATTTGATTTAATTTAGGGAAAACCATTTAGCACTTTATAGAGAAAATTAAAGAATTTAGGCTTCTGTGGGCCAAGGTTTTGGAGCATCAATTCAAGGGCTGTGGCTCTGATTTTTAGTGAGGTTTTAGTTAAAGGTGTTCTCTACAAGTTTCATGTTTTGTGCTGAAATATGTTGTTTGGAAAAGGTTAGTGATTGTGGCCGATTTATAAAAAGGGTGTTCAGTCAGTCTAAAAAGGGTCTGCAAAATGAGTTTTTAACAAAAAAATGCTCAAAATCTTTGGAGTATTATCCAAGGGTATTTTGGGCTGATTGTTGCTCAGTATGTAGTTTGATATTTTAGCTACATTCTTCATGTTTACCACTTTAGGATTGGGCTTCAAAAAATTTAGGCTTTTGGTCTCACAAAAATGTGTGACAAAGGGCTTTGTCAGTCACTGAAACACAATAGTGACTTTGGGAAGTTTTTTGACCTATCAAAACTTTTTATTTTTTACTCATTTTTTGTGGACTGTAAGAGAATCATGTCCTCTACATGTTTTATGTTTTGACTCAAGCTCGGTTCTCACTCTAACATAGATTGTTTAGGTCTGAAACACAGAATGGTCAAAATCTAAAACTCTTTGGCAAAAATGGTATATCTGGAGTTCTACCCAACGAAATCACTTCAAACCAATTTTGTATAAAAGAGTACTAAAAAATATATGTCTAGAAACAAAAATCACTTTATGATCATTTTTCTACTATTAGTTGTGATGTTTTAAAGTTCGTGGCAGAAAGTACATAAGCCTAGAAAATTAGGTTACTTAGGGTTTTAATAGCTTAGCTCATGCGGTGTCCATTTTTTATGTGTTTTCTTTGCATGCATGTTATAAACTCATATTAACCAAAACTCCAAAATATATTTAAGAAATAAAACTCATAAATATATATATGCAAGCACATGCAAGGCTTGTCCATGCACAAACAGTCCATAAACTACTTCTACGACGCCTTTTTGAGTTATTCTTTGTTTCTATTTCTTATGGTTGATTATAGAGATAGATTGAGGGTTATTTTATGAGAAAATATCAGAAGGTTTTAGGGGATTTACTTATCTCTTTTGATGCTTAGAAAGTTGAGGAAAAATGGGATTTAGCTTTGTAGCTTGCTCCTTGATCCTTTCCTCCTTCTTTCTTCCTTCTCTCTTCTTCTCTCCTTCTTCTTTGAGAACACTTAGAATTTTTTTTGGTGGTCTCTCTCTCTCTCACCCTCTTAGCCGAATGCATGAAGGAGAATGGGGGGCTTATGTCTTGTTTTTTTACAGAAAAGTTGTAATGGAGGATTAATTTTTGCACCTAATTCAAATTTTAAATTTTTCTTGGCTCCTATTAGTTGAATGAGAGGTGGAAGCTATTTGAGACATGCAGAAATTAGATTTGGCAACAAGGGGTGTCAGCTAAGATAGGTTTGGGGTAGATCAAAACTGAATTGTATTAATTTTGAATTTTAAATTGTATATTGGTACCATTTTGTGAAGAAAAATGCATAAAATATTAATTTTATGTATCTTTTTGATACCTAAACTTACTAAAACCTATTATATTAATGTGTTTATAGTTAATTTAGTCTTCTCATGATTTATCATAATTTTAATAGTAATTAATTAAACAAGTATAAGCTTTTAAGCTAAATTAAGCTAGTTTGACTAGAATTTGCTTTTTAACTTATTTATTATGTAGAGACTTTAAATAATTATTTGTTTTCTTTTTTTGAACTATGTCATTATATTATTATGTATATTACCTATATAAAAAGTATTAGATTAAAATAATGCTTAACTTATACACATTTTTCTCATTTTTTAGCTTAAAAAGGTAAAAGTAACTTTTTGGGCACATATCCGTAGGTGGCCGGCCATGTAAGGGTAATTTTGTTATTTTTGTTGTTATTTTGTCTTTTATCAATTAATTGTGTATAAATATTTGATTTTGGGCGTCTATGTGTTAAATTTTGAATTTTTAGAACTTTTTGCTATACTAGGGGCAAAATGGTCATTTGAACCTAATTATGAGAATTTTTTATTTTTTATTTTATATTTTATGTTATTTACTAAATTTAAGTTGTTTCAGGACTTTTATGAGTATTAGGATTTTGCCTCTGAGTATTCGATATTTTTTAGGATTTCCGGGTCAAATTAGGATTTTTGGTTAATTAGGGTTTCTTCCATTCATGTAGCGACCTAGGTTCTCATTTGTCTATCCATCACTAATGCTAGGATTTGAGTCGGGTTGTTACAATCTACCCCCTAAAACAAATTTTGTCCTTAAAACTTCATATTGTACCTCAATCTACGAATAATTGGGGATAACTGGTCCTCATAGCTTCTTTCCACTCTCATGTGGATTCTTAAATCCCATTGTGCTTCCAAAGCGCTTGAACAAGTAGTATGGTTTTGCCTCTAAGAATCTTGTCTCACTGATTGATAATCCTTACCGATTGTTCTTCGAATGTGATATCTTCATCAACATAGAGTTCCTTCCGATCTAGAATATGGGTAGGGTCAGGTTCATGATTCCTTAGCATCGACACATGGATTACGTTATGAATGTTGGAGAGTTAAGGTGGTAAAGCCAAATGATATGTCACTTCCCCAACCTTAGCTTGAACCTCGAATGGTCCGATGTATCTTGAGGTTAGCTTCCCTTTTTGGCTGAAACGTATGACCCCACTTCGTGATTGAATCTTCAGGAATACTTGATCTCTAACTTCAAGTCGTAGCGGCCTTTGTAGTTGATCTGCATAGCTCTTCTATCGGCTCTGTGCGGTGGCTATCCATTGCTGAATGAGTCGGATCTTCTCGATAGTTTCTTGTACTAGGTCTGGGCCAAGAAGTGTGTTTTCTCCTGCTTTAGTCCAACAAATCAACGAACGACATGGTCTTCTGTAGAGGGCTTCATATGGCAGCATGCCATTGCTAGATTGATAGCTATAATTATAAGCAAACTCTACCAACAGTAAGTGCTTTTCCTAGTGTCCCTTGAAGTCCATGGCGCAGGCTCGAAGCATGTGCAGGTGAAGGCGGTGCTAAAGCAAAGCTCCGTTCCTAAGGCAATTTGCAAACTCTGTCAGAATCGTGAAGTGAAACGTGGATCTCGATCTGACACAATTGAGAGTGGAATTCCATGAAGATGTGTGATTTCTTGAATGTACTTCTGGCTTAGGGTTTCCAGCTTCTCAGAAGTTCGAACTAGTAGGAAGTGTGCTGATTTGGTGAGGTAATCTATGATTACCTAGATAGAGTCATGTCCTGCTTGCGATCTTGGTAGTCTGAAGACAAAGTCCATGGTAACGTGGTCCCACATCCACTGAGGTATTTCTAAGGGTTGGAGGGTTCCTCCTGGTCTTTGGTGCTCGGCTTTAACTTTCTGAATGTTGGTGAGTTGAGGTGGTAAAGCCAAATGATATGCCACTTCCCCAACCTAACCTCGAATGGCCCGATGTATCTTGGGGTTAGCTTCCCTTTTTGGCCGAAACGTATGACCCCACTTCGTGATTGAATCTTCAGGAATACATGATCTCCAACTTCAAATTATAGTGACCATCGTCGTTGATCTGCATAGCTCTTCCGTCGGCTCTGTGCGGTGGCTATCTGTTGCTGAATGAGTTAGATCTTCTCGATAGTTTCTTGTACTAGGTCGGGTCCAAGAAGTGTGTTTTCTCCTGCTTTAATCCAACAAATTGGCAAATGGCACGGTCTTCCGTAGAGGGCTTCATATGGCAGCATGCAAATGCTGGATTGATAGCTGTTATTATAAGCAAACTCTACCAGTAGTAAGTGCTTTTCCCAGTATCCCTTGAAGTCCATGACGCAGGCTCGAAGCATGTCTTCCAGTATCTGAATTGTACGTTCAAATTGCCCATCAGTCTGCGGGTGAAAGGCAGTGCTAAAGCAAAGCTCCGTTCCTAAGGCGGTTTGCAAACTCTTTCTGGCTTAGGGTTTCCAGCTGCTTGGATGTTCGAACTGGTAGGAAGTGTGCAGATTTGGTGCGGTAATCTATGATTACACAGATAAAGTCATGTCCTGTTGGCAATCTCAGTAGTCCGGAGACAAAGTCCATGGTAACGTGGTCCCACTTCCACTGAGGTATTTCTAAGGGTTGAAGGGTTCCTCCTGGTCTTTGGTGCTCGGCTGTCACTTGCTGACAGGTAAGGCATTTGGCCACAAAACATTCTATATCCTTCTTCATACCATCCCACCATTAGTGTCTCTTCAGATCGTTAATCATCTTTATTTCTCCGGGGTGGACAGCAAAAAGTGACTGGTGGTGTTCTTTTAAGATGTCTCTTCTCAGATTCTCAACATTCGGTATGAAAAGTCGTCCTTGGTATGTCAAGTATCCATGCTTGTTGACTGCCCAACCTGGCTTTGATTCTTCCACAATCAGATGCCTTTGAATAAATTTGGATTCCTGGTCGTACTTTTGGGCTTCCACGATCTGCTGACGGAGATGCGTTGTCGTCACTGTTAGACAAAAATAGCTTCCATTCTCCGATTCTAATGGTTGGAGTTGAAATTTGTTGAGCGTTCCCATCATGTTCCATTCTCTTGAGGCCATACAAGCCATTTCGCTCCTCATTTTCTGACTAAGAGCGTCGGCCACCACGTTAGCCTTGCCCAGGTGATAGGATAATGTAAACTGGTAGTCCTCTAAATACTCCATCCAACGACGTTGTCTCATATTAAGATCCTTTTGAGTGAATTGGTATTTCAAACTTTTGTGATCGGTAAAAAGTTCGAACCGTTCTCCATAGAGATAATGCCTCCATACCTTTAGCGCCAACACTACTGCTACAAGTTCCAGGTCGTGGGTAGGGTAATTCTATTCATGAGATTTCAATTGTCTCGACCCGTATGCTACCACCTTACCATTCTGCATTAGTCCACATCATAGACCATCCTTTGATGCACACAATACACCGTACACCCAACCTCTCATTCTGGTATGATCAGATTAGGGGTACTGGTCAATCTTTTCTTGAGCTCTTGAAATTTCTTTTCACACTTATCACTCCACTCAAACTTCACCCCTTTCTGCCTTAATCTGGTCATTAAGCGCCCCAATTTCGAGAAATCTTGGATAAATCTTCAGTAATATCCTGCTAGTCTAAGAAAACTACGAACTTTAAAAACATTCCGAGGTGGTTTCCATTTTAAAATGGCTTCCACCTTGGCGGGGTCCATAGCTATTCCTTCTTTAGACACTACGTGTCCCAGAAATTTCACTTCGCGCAACCAGAATTCACACTTGCTTGCCTTAGCGAAGAGTTATGACTCTCTTAACTTTTGGAAGATAATTCTCAGATGCTGTTCATGTTCTTTCTCTGATCGGGAGTATACTAGGATGTCATCTATGAAAACCACTACAAATTGGTCGAGGTAGGGTTGAAAGAGTTTATTCATTAAACTCATGAAAACTCTTGGGGCATTGGTTAAAGTAATGGGCATGACTACAAACTCGTAATGTCCGTATCGGGTTCTAAAGGTTGTCTTCAATATATCCTCCTCCTTGACTCGAAGCTGGTGATATCCGAAGCGAAGGCCGATCTTTGAGAAACAAGCTGATCCTCGCAACTGGTCGAAGAGATCATTGATATGGGGTAGGGGTTATCGATTCTTGATTGTCAACTTGTTCAGCAGATGTTAGTCGATACAGAGACGAAAAGTCCCATCCTTTTTCATGGCGAACAGCGCTGGTACTCCCCACGGTGACATACTAGGGCGAATAAAACCTTTGCTGAGCAGTTCCTGGAGCTGGTTCTTTAACTCCTTTAGTTCTGCAGGTGCCATTCAGTTGGTGGCGATCAAAATTAGTGCGATTCCAGGCTGAAGTTCTATCATGAACTCGATCTCACGACGCGGGGGTAGTCCAGGTAGTTCTTTCGAGAATACATCTTTGTATTCGCACACTACTCGGGGTAACTCAAGGGTTGATGAGATGTTCGTACTAGCATGTAGATATGTCAATCTCCCTATGAAGTTACTCGATTTATAGTCCTTCACACTACTCAGGGTCAGGATCTCGCGTCGTTCTCCTTAAATTCGCACAGTAGTGCCGTCTTTCGCTTGCGCCCATATCTTCTTTTGTCGACTATTGATGATAGCACGGTTTCCCGATAGCTTCTCCATTCCAAGGATCACATCGTAACCATTGAATACCATGACTCGTAGGTCACTAGTCATAAGGGTATTGGTTATTCGTAATATGTAGGCTCTACGATAGAGTCTACTTTGGTTTGATTTCCTAAGGGTGTGGTGACACTTAGGGTTTGTTCTAATGCCTTGGGTTCTAAGAGTAAGGACTTTATACAGTCTAGAGATATAAAAGAATGGGATGCTCCGGAATCAAATAGTACTTTCACTAAGGTATTAAATAATGCAAACATACCTTGTATGACTTGGTTGTTCTCCATTTCTTCTTCCTATAGTGCAAAGATATGGTCTCCCATTGGTTAATTCCCGTTATTGTTCCTGGGATTTCCAGTCTTCAGTCCGTTGCCCAAGCCTCCTTGTGGTCTCAAATTCTTGTTGAGCGGTGGTCTTCCTCTTCTATTTTGTTGCTGAATAGTTGGCCTGGTGACTTGTACTTATTGTCGGAACCTAGGCTGCTGAGTCCTAGGTTGCGTCCACTGCTGAGGTTGATTGCTTTGATTCCTCTGTGTGAGGTGCAGGCACTCATACCTCTTATGCCCTAGTCGTTTGCACTCAAAGCATACCATAGATGTCGTAGGAGGGTCCCTTGGTCATCCTTGTTGGTACTCTATGTGATAAGTTTCTTAGGGATAAACGTCGGGTTGCTCCTCACCAGTCCTCCGGAGCCAGTACTTCCTTTCTTTTGATTCCATATCTTCTTAGAGTATGCTTGATCTGTCTCGGCCAATAAGGCAGCGCGCACTACCTGGGTATAGGTGGGAAGCTGTAAGCAGATCACTCTTGCTCTGATAGATGGCTCCAAGCCCCATTTGATGTTTTGCGCCTTGGATTCTTCGTCCGGTACGATGGTCATGGAAAAACGGCTCAATTCCTCAAAATGGTTCACATATTGATTACAGTCATTGTTCCTTGCTTAAGCTCAAAAAATTCTCGGATCTACCCTTAACGGAAAGGAGCTGGAAAATATTTCTCCAAAAATAGATTTTCGAACTACTCCCACGTCAGGGTTGCTACTTCCTAGGAGTTGGTGACCAGAGTACACCAATGATCAGCTTCTCCTTCCAGCAAGTGAGCAGCTAAGGCTACTCGATCGGTCTCATCCTAGACTCCCATTGAGTTAAACAGTTTCTTTACTGCTCTCAACCATTCCTCTGCTTCTCTCGATTCTACTCCCCCTCGAAATGTCAGGGCTCGTTGCCTCCCTAATTCTAACAAAAACTAGGCTCGGTCACGTACATGTGGGCGGTTAATGTTGCGGCCAATTCTCGTAGCACCTGAGCTAGTCCTGGTACTTCATCGTTGGTGGGTCCATTTGCTTGTCGGTGATTAGGTCTTTTACCCGCCATTCTAGAATAAAAGAAAAAGAGTGTTATGATTCTGGGAGTCATTCTAATCCTTAATTATTATTATGTTTTGGGATTTGGTAGAGTTAAGTTGAAGTTTATAGGACTACTAATAAAGATTTCGACATCAAAAGTTTGCATTTTATTTTAACTCATAGTCAGTACAAGTTTGTCAAGATTCACACAGTACACACATCAACAAGTTAAAGGAAAAAGTACATGGCTATCGTGCTAATATCTAAACGAACAATCGTGGATAAAAGTGACAGACAATGGATTCGTATTCCCAAGTCGCCTCCGTGATGTTATAGCACTGTCATTACACCTCGATGTGCCAGACGTTATTCGGCCCAATTTGTACTCTATTAGTTATGGCAGTTGGAGTCTCTCGATACATCTCGGGGTCGTTGGCCTCTGATGCTGCATCCATCCTATAGTCAGCATGTCCCCCAGTCGCGTCTTGAATTTGGGAGGAAAGTCTAAGTAGTAGAGCCTTTGGCTGCATTTCTCGATCACGCGTAAGGGTCTCATGTATCGCAAAAAAGCTTTTGGTACACATGTGTTCTGGGTAAATTTTGGCATACACATGATTCCTCATATAGAAACCCTGGAACTTTAGGCGACTATAGTAGATGGCTGTATCCATAGCCTCGTCTTCATTGAACTCAGGCGGAGGCGCCTCAAACTGATCGTATGGGAAGTCAACTGCTACTTCTTCTTCTTTGTCGTCGTCCTCGTCCTCTTTGTCATCGGCATCAAAATCTTCCTCGTTCGGTTCTTCATCGGCCTCCATCTCATCACCTTCGTCTCCTGGGTTGGCCTGCCATTCCACCGAAAAAACCCACGCTAAAGGGATGACATCGATAGGTTCTTGCTCCTCCACGGGTATTATGAGACCCTGTACAGTTTTATTTTGACATATATGCATATTCGGTGTTTTTCAACACGTTTTGGCGCTTTCGCTTTAATATGCTTATATGCGTTTTGATGCATGTTTTGGTTTATATAAACATGTGGGGTTGGTCCCAGGGGGCAGCAGGAAGTTACGGTGCAAATTTCAAAATTTAAAAAAAAAAAAGATATTTTGGAGGGGCTATAAATATCTAGAGTTAGATATTTTCAAAAGATATTTTCAAAACTTAACAACTAAGTTTTCTCCTTTTTCTCTCTGCCTTTTCTCTAACTTCTCGGGGGCCCGGGACTTAATTTCTAACGGATCAACAGTCGATCCTTGTTATAGGCATCGTGCTCTACGCATCCATCCGAATAGAATTTCTTTTCGACAAAGCTCGATTTTACACATGAATCGAGGTATTTAGTTTTGACTCATCCAGGTAGAATTCTAGACTGTATAGATGTTCAAGGGTGCTATATGTAATTATATGTTGTTTCACCATTTAAAAATGCATGAAAAAGGTGATTTATGTTTTGATAAATCGGGTTTTTAACTTAAAACTTTTTTTCATCGTTTTCGGTGGATGGAAATGTGTTTCGAGAGTTTCCTTTCGAGGTTTTGGTGTAAGGCTTGGGCGTGTGGATGTCCGAGGATGTTTGATGGGTGTTTTGGAGGCTTGATTTGAGGCTGGGAGGCAAAAACCATAGCACAAAACATTTTCTAGGAAGGATTAGTCGACTGGATCATAATTTCAGTCGACTGGATCATCAGTTTGGGTGTTTAGTCGATTGGACCTGGGAGGTCAGTCGACTGAAATTGTTTCTATTTTGATTCTCTTTTTTCAGAGAGTTCTTCAGTCAACTGGGGGCTTGGGCTAGTTGACTAGGGTCCTCTGTGGGCGTTTGGTGGTTATTTGGATGGTTTGGTGGTTGTTTTAGGGAAAGGAATGATTTGTAAAAAGGAGTTTTTACGTAAACTTTGGAAAATATGTTTTTTTTTGGGGTTTGGAGCTGACCCTTAGGGTCGGGGCTCGACCTTGAAAACATTTGATAAAGTGTGTTTTTACATACCTATTGATCTCCATGGTAGATGGATTGGATCTCCTTTTCATACATATGTTGTATAGGTTAGAAACTCATGTTTTTACTTGTTTTGTTTGATCTTTATGTTAATGGATGGATCTATAAGTTTGTTTGATCTCCATTTTGATGGATGGATCTTTGGATAAATGTGAAAACATTTTAGTTTTGTAAAATGATTCTCTAGATGTACGGGGATAGCAGGTAGTTGGCACGAGTTGCCCTCGGTGTAAGTCCAAAAATGTGCACAGAGTAGGTGCTTTGTACCTTCGGGTTAGTCTCCATAAATTAAGCGATTGGGTGCATGTACCCTCGGGTTTCGGGCCCTTAAATTAAGCTTTTATGTTGTGATGGCTTCGTATAGAACTTGTCTTTACCTAACCGGTCCTACGATGTGTAGGGATTGTGTAAAAGAGCAGGAGTCTGTAGTTGCTACATCTGTCTCCTTGTGACCGAGTCGGTACATAGGATTCATTTTATCTTTCTCCTCGGCTATGTGGTTTGAGTGGAGAATACTGTTTTACCGATTTAATTTTCTCTATCCTCGGTTGTGTGATCTGAATGGAAAGTAACGTTTTGATTACCATTTTCTTTAACTGTTATTTGTATTAGTTATAATGCCTGGTTTTACTTGTGGTTAAGTTTGCTCCCACCATATGATTAGATATTCTATTTTACAGCTTTATAGTCTGTTTCTATTGGGCTTCGGCTCACGGTGTGGAATTTTTGTTGTAAAACCATTTTCAGGACATGAGGATGATGATCTGGAGGAGTTGATCTAGTGGTGTCCGTGGTGGCGGAAGACTCTAGTAGTTTTCCTTTTTGTATGCCTGTTTGAATGCATGTTTGTATGCCTCTGGGCAATATACTTATGCATGATACAAGATGTTTTACTGTTTATGAGAGATGCATGTTGGGATTTCATTTGATTTCAACAGGTGGATTTGAATGTATGAAAACTTATTTTCATAAAACTGGTATTTGGTGGATTTTCACGTGACCCCGAATTTTAGGGCATGACAACTTGGTAACAGAGCTCTGGGTTCGAATACCTAAAAGCCATGGGAAGAGGGTTTGTCACCTGGTGAGGTTGATTACTGATGCTTGCTTGCAAGTGTATAAATATCTTTATAACATGCTGTTAGCCTTTTTAGCATGATCGTTTGTGTATATGTGGGCATGGAGGTTGAATCTCAGGATTGATGAGTCTTGCCTTAGGGCATTTGGACTAACAGATTTGGGAGCTAAGTTAGAAGCTCGTTTAACTGATGTGTTTTCTAGCAAGGAATCTGAATAGGTAATAATGTGCGTTGTGTGCTTATGTTAGAAATAACTGCAGGATGATGCTAGGGAATGGGGGAAGTTTGCCAAGACCACGGTGGATGACACGTGGGCTGCTTTCACGAGAGTTTTCTTGGAGAAGTATTTCCTGAGATCTTCGAGAGATACATACCGTGAGGAGTTCCTCTCTCTTGTACAGGGGAATCTTTATGTGGTCTAATATGAGACCAAATTCACGAATCTGTCGCGGTTCGCAGCTAATATGGTATCTACAGAGGAGTTGCGCATTAGGAGGTTTGAGAGAGGACTTCGACCTACCATCAAGGACAGGATTGCAGCTCTGGGTTTAGACGTGTACTTCACTTTGGTGAAAACTGCTATCTGAGTAGAGAACTTACTGGCCGAGAGCCGCAGAGTTAGAAAGGGCAAGGGCCAGCAGAGTGATGGAGGTACACAGCATCAGGGGCGCAGGACCAAGCGCTAAAGACCGTCGGGACCTAGTTCGCATTTTACCAAACCGTATCAGCCACAGTCATCCACACCTGCACCTTCAGTGGCCTCGGCAGGAAGACCAGAGCAGAGAGGGCTAATTTTTTATCGATGCACACAACCGGGGCATCGTTCAGTTGAGTGCTCGCAGAAAGGCCAAGTATAGAGTTCAGCGTCTATCCAGTCATAGGCGAGTGATCCACCAGCATGCTTTGGGTGTGGTTATTTCGGGCACATTCGTAAGTTATGTCCCCAGGAAGGGAGTGTCCAGGGTGCGACCAAAGCGCTAGCTACTCCATCTGCGCAGAGACGGCAGACTCCTCAGCAACCTAGGGTCCAAATATCTAGTTTTTCGGAGGGAGGTACTTCAGCAAAGTCTGTGAGGTAGTCGACGACTCAGGGTTTTGGTGGGTAGACCAGAACACTGTAGGCCAGGGCTTATGTTCTTGCTTATCGCAGTGCTTCCAAAGCACCAGTTGCATCTGATCCTGCAGCTACTCTAGTTATGATCAGAGGTACCCTTCTAGTCTTTAGATCATGGTTCAGTGTTCTCATCGACACAGGAGCATCACATTCTTTTATCTCTTATGCTGTTGCATCTGCATTGGGGTTATAGATAGACCCGTTGGATTGTGCATTGAGTGTAGAGACCCCAGTCAGTGGGAATGCACTATTGAGTAGAGTTTGCAGATCTTGTGAGTTAGGAGTCGCCAATCGTTGTTTAGAGTTTGATTTTATCATTCTAGACATGACCACGTTTGATGTCATCCTAAGGATGGACTAGCTGACTACCTACCGTGCCTTTATAGATTGTGAGCAAAGGAGAGTGTCGATATGTAAGCCAGAGGGTGACTGTTTCTACTTTGTGGGTGATCGGGATAAGGGCTTGGCGTCTGTGCCATGTGCCGCACGAGTTTGAGGGAACTTGGGTTTTCTCTTTTCTGCTCTCAGGTTGGATGAGCTGGGTGAGGTTCGAGGGGAGCTACCCCCTGTGATCTGTGATTACCCGGATGTCTTCCCTGATGATCTGTTTGAGTTACCACCGAGCTAAGATGTGGAGTTCTCTATTGATCTTGTTCTAGGAGCTGCTCCCATCTCTATGCCATCGTATCGCTTCGCACCTGCTGAGTTGCGAGAACTCAAGGTACAGTTGCAGGAGTTGCTAGACAAGGGGTTTGTGCGGCCGAGTACGTCTCTGTGGGGAGCTCCAGTTCTTTTTGCAAAGAAGAAGGATGGGTCTTTGAGACTGTGCATAGATTATAGGAAGCTGAATTAGGTGACGGTCAAGAATAAGTATCTTATGCCTAGGATTGATGACCTATTTGATAAGTTGAAGGGATCGCGCTACTTTTCGAAGATTGACTTGAGGTCAGGGTATCACTTGCCGAGGATTAGAGATGAGGATATAGCGAAGACCGGCTTTCGGACTCGTTATGGTCACTACGAGTTTCTGGTCATGCCGTTTCGTTTGACGAACGCCCCTATGACTTTTATGGGTTTGATGAACCATATTTTCCACCCTTATCTGGATAGTTTTGTGGTGGTATTAGTGGATGAAATCCTGATCTATTCACCCACGAGGGAGATGCATGAAAAGCATCTGCATGTTGTCTTGCAACTTCTGAGATAACATCACTTGTATGCGAAGTTTGAAAAGTGAGAGTTCTGGATGACAGAGGTGAGATTCCTTGGACACGTGGCGTCAAAGGATGGGGTATCACTGGACTCATTGAAGACTGATGTTGTGATGGATTTGCAGCGACCGAAGAACATCTTTGAGATCCACAATTTTCTGGGTCTAGTAGGTTATTATCGGCGATTCGTCAAGGACTTTTCTAGGTTGGCAGCACCTATGACGCGTCTGATGCGGAAGGGAATTATGTTCGTGTGGAGCGAGTCCTGTGAGTCAGCTTTCCAGGAGCTCAAGAGAAGATTGACCAGTGCACCTGTGTTGATTATTCCAAAGCGAGACCTGGGGTATATAGTGTATTGCGACACATCACACGATGGCTTGGGCTATGTATTGATGCAGGAAGGTAAGGTTATAGCCTACGGCTCACGATAGTTGAAGACACATGAAAAGAACTACCCGACACACGATCTGGAGTTGGCAGCCATTGTCTTCGCTTTGAAGACTTGGTGGCATTATCTATATGGTGAGCACTTCGAGGTTTTCTCTGATCACAAGAGCTTAAAATACTTGTTTTAGTTGAAAGACTTGAATCTTCGCCAACGATGATGGATGGAGTTATTGGGAGACTACGACTTTGATTTGCGGTACCACCTGGGAAAGGTAAATGTTGTAGCTGACACACTCAGTAGGAGATCTCATGGTTCATTAGCTTCTGTGGCTATACGAGAATGGGATATGCTTAGAGATGTTAGGGAGTTTGATCTGTGTTTTGGGTAAACAGAGACAGGTGTGACTTTATATTTAGTAGCTTCATAGTCCGCATTGGTTGCACAGTGTTAGAGGCTCAGCAAGCCGATCAAGAGGCTCAGATGATACGAGACCGCATTGCCAGTGGGAAGGACACAATAGGATGGGTGGTGGATTCAAATCAGAGTTTAAGGTTGATAGGGCAACTGTTTATGCCTGAGTCGTGTCGTGTTGGGGTGCTACATGAGTTTCATCACTCACGTCTTGCAGTGCATCCAGGAGGCATGAAGATGTATCATGATTTGCGCCGTCAATTCTGGTGGATGGGATTAAAGAGGGATGTGATCCGGTTCGTTTCTTGATGCCGTACTTGTCAGCAAGTAAAGGTGGAACACCAGAGACCCGCAAGATTGTTACAGCCGTTGCCTATATTTGAGTGGAAGTGGGAGAATATCACGATGGATTTTGTATCAGGACTTCCTCAATCGCAAGCGAGACATGATGCTGTTAGGGTTATGATTGATAGGCTTACGAAGTCGGCACATTTTCTTCCCATTTGAGTGAGGGATTCGATGGACAGATTGGGTAGGCTGTATGTTCGGGAGATAGTCCGACTACATAGAGTACCGGTGACTATTGTTTCTGATCGAGACCCGCGCTTTACATCGCGATTTTGGCAGAGTCTTCAAATGGCTTTAGGGACGAGTTTGACTTTCAGCATAGCTTTTCACCTACAGATCGATGGTCAGTCTGAGAGGACCATCCAGATTTTGGAGGACATGTTGAGAGCCTGTGTGCTTGATTTTTGAGGTTCTTGGGAGGATCATCTATCATTGGTAGAGTTTGCATACAACAACTGCTATCAATCCAGTATTGGGATGGCACCGTATGAGGCTCTGTATGGTAGGCCATGTAAATCGCCGGTGTGTTGGGCAGATATGGGTGAGACCATTATTTTGGGACCCAAGTTAGTGCGGGAGACGACCGAGAAGATTGTAGTGATTCGTCAGCGTCTGGTGACATCTTAGAGCCACCAGAAGAGTTATGCTGATCAGAGGAGGAGACCTTTGGAGTTTGCAGTGGGAGATCTTGTGTTTCTGAAGGACTCACTTGATCCTTCGCATGTTCTGGATTGGGCTGAGTTGCGAGTTGATGAGAAAATCACGTATGAGGAGCGTCCTCTGAAGATTCTAGATACGAAGGAACAAGTGTTATGGGGGAGAACGATTGCTTATGTCAAAGTTCAGTGACTTCATCACGGGGTTGATGAAGCAACTTGGGAGCTTGAGTCTGGGGTTCGTGCTAGATGCCCGGAGTTGTTTACCTCGTGACCTTGTAGTGAATTTCAGGGGGCAAAATTCCTTAAGGGGGGGGAGTTGTGAAACCTTGTACCGTTTCATTTTGATATATATGCATATTCGGTGTTTTTCAAGACGTTTTTACGTTTTCGCTTTAATATGCTTATATGCGTTTTGATGCATGTTTTAGTTTATATAAACATACGGGGTTGGTCCCGGGGGCTGCGGGAAGTTACGGTACGAATTTTAAAATTTAAAAAAAAAGATATTTTGGAGGGCCTATAAATATCTGAAATTAGATATTTTTAAAAGAAATTCTGAAAACTTAAAACTAAGTTTCCTCCTTTTTCTCTCTGCCTTCTCTCTAACTTCTTGGGGGACCGTGGCTTGGTTTTTGACGAATCAACAGCCGATCCTTGTTATAGGCATCATGCTCTACGTATCCATCCAGACGGAATTTTATTCTGACGATGCTCGATTTTGCACGTGGATTGAGGTGTTGAGTCTTTGACTCACCGAGGAATGATTCTAGACTGTATAGATGTTCAAGGGTGTTATATGTAATTATATGTTGTTTCACCGTTTAAAAACGCATGAAAAAGGTGATTTATGTTTTGATAAATTGGGTTTTTAACTTAAAATCATTTTTCGTCGTTTTCGGTGGATGGAAATGTGTTTCAAGAGTTTCCTTTCGAGGTTTTGGTGCAAGGCTTGGGCGTGTGGATGTCCGAGGGTGTTTGATAGCGGTTTTGGAGGCTTGATTTGAGGCTGGGAGGCAAAAACCAAAGCACAAAACATTTTCTAGGCAGAATCAGTGGACTGGATCATAATTTTAGTCGACTGGATCATCACTTTGGGTGTTTAATCGATTGGACCTGGGAGGTCAGTCTACTGAAATTGTTTCTGTTTTGATTCTCTTTTTCCAGAGAGTTTTTCAGTCGACTGGGAGCTTGGGCTAGTCGACTGGGGTCCTCTGTGGGCGTTTGGTGGTTGTTTTGGGGAAAGGAATGATTTGCAAAAAGGAGTTTTTATGAAAACTTTGAAAAATATGTTTTCTTTTGGGGGTTTGGAGCTGACCCTTGGGGTTGGGGCTCAACCTTGAAAACATTTGATAAAGTGTGTTTTTACATACCTGTTGATCTCCATGGTAGATGGATTGGATCTTCTTCTCATACATATGTTGTATGGCTTAGAAACTCATGTTTTTACATGTTTTGTTTGATCTCCACGTTAATGGATGGATCTATATGTTTTTTTGATCTCCATGTTGATGGATGGATCTTTCGATAAATGTAAAAATATTTTAATTTTGTAAAATGATTCTCTAGATGTACCGGGATAGCGGGTAATTGGCACGAGTTGTCCTCGGTGTAAGTCTGGAAATAGGCGTAGAGTAGGTGCTTTGTACCCTCGAATTTTTGGCCCGTAAATTAAGCTTTTATGTTATGGTGGCTTCGTATAGAACTTGCAGTTACCTAACCGGTCCTACGATGTGTAGGGATTGTGTAAAAGGGTAGGAGTCTGTAGTTGCTGCATCTATCCCCTTGTGACAGAGTCGGTACATAAGATTCATTTTATCTTTCTCCTCGGCTGTGTGGCCTGAGTGGAGAATACTATTTTACCAGTTTAATTTTCTCTTTCCTCGGTTCTGTGATCCGAGTGGAACGTAACGGTTTGATTGCAGTTTTCTTTAATTGTTATTTGCATTAGTTATAATGCCTGGTTTTACTTGTGGTTGAGTTCGCTCCCACCATATGATTGCATATCCTGCTTTACAGCTTTATAGTCTGTTTCTATTGGGCCGGCTCACGGTGTGGAATTTTTGTCGTAAAACCATTTTCAGGACATGAGGATGATGATCTGAAGGAGTTGATCTAGTGGTGTCCGTGGTGGCGGAAGACTCTAGTAGTTTTCCTTTTTGTATGCCTGTTTAAAGGCATGTTTGTATACCTCTGGGCAATATTCTTGTGCATGATACAGGATGTTTACTATTTATGAGATATGCATATTGGGATTTCATTTGATTTCAATAGGTGAATTTGAATGTATGAAAACTTATTTTCATAAAATAGGTGTTTGGTTGATTTTCACGTGACCCCGAATTTTAGTGCGTGACAACTTGGTATCAGAGCTCTGGATTTTTATACCTAAGAGCCATGGGAAGAGGGTTGATCACCTGGTGAGGTTGATTACTGATGCTTGCTTGCATGTGTATAAATATCCTTATAACATGTTGTTAGCCTTTTTAGCATGATCGTTTGTGTATATGTGAGTATAGCGGTTGAATCTCAGGATTGATGAGTCTTGCCTAAGGGTATTTGGACTAACAGATTTGGGAGCCAAGTTAGAAGCGCGTTTGGCCAGCGTGTTTTCTAGCAAGGAATCTGAATACGTTATCGAAATGGACGAGTCCGTCTTGTTAGTTCTCCTCGGTATGTGAGACGTGTTTACATAACTTTAAGTGGCTACGTGCTAACATGCTTATGTGCGTTGTGCGCTTATGTTAGAAATAAGATGCCATAGAAAATCTTATCCTATTATATGTTCTATATAGAATAATGTCCACGCGGGGAGTGCGGGGACGGGGTCATGACCGAGGCCATGGCCGAGGTTATGTTATGCTCAGGTTCTAGAGGAGGGAGATGTTCATGCCCCATAGGAACAAGTGGCCGGTGCTGACGTCATGCAGGAGATGCTTGTCACTATGAGAACGATGGCTGAGGCATCCAGGGTTGGAGTGAGAGCTCTTCAGCCGAGAGCCTCTATGGCTATGTGGGAATTTCGGCGGTTGAATTCTACGACCTTTTTTAGGGAGTCGAACCCCAAAGTTGCTACCAAGTGGTTGGAAGTGACCACAGCTATCTTCGATACTCTGGATATTGAGGAGGATGCTTTGCGCATGAGATTGGAAGCTTTCCAACTGCGGGATGATGCTAGGGAATGGTGGAAGTTTGCCAAGACCACGGTGGACGACACGTGGGCCGCTTTCACGAGAGTTTTCTTGGAGAAGTATTTCCTGAGATCTTCGAGAGAAACATACCGAGAGGAGTTCCACTCTCTTGTACAGGGGAATCTTTCTATGGTCCAATATGAGGCCAAGTTCACGAATCTGTCGCGGTTCACAGCTGAGATGGTATCTACAGACGAGTTACGCATTAGGAGGTGTGAGAGAGGTCTTCGACCTGCCATCAAGGACAGGATTGCAGCTCTGGGTTTAGACGTGTACATCGCTTTGGTGGAAGCTGCTATCCGAGTAGAGAACTCGCTGGCAGAGAGCCGTAGAGTTAGAGAGGGCAAGGGCCAGCAGAGTGATGGAGGTACACAGCATCAGGGGAGCAGGAACAAGCGCTGAAGGCCGTCGAGACCTAGTTCTCATTTTACCAGATCGTATCAGACATAGTCGTCCACACATGCACCTTCAGTGGCCTCGGCAGGAAGGCCAAAGTAGAGAGGGCTGATTTGTTATCGATGCGCATTGCCGGGGCATCGTTCAGTTGAGTGCCCGCAAAAAGGCCAGGTACAGAGTTTAGCGTCTGTCCAGTCACATGCGAGAGACCCACCAGTATGCTTTGGGTGTGGTCAATCCGGGCAGATCCGTAAGTTCTGTCCTCAGGAAGGGAGTGTCCACGGTGCGACTAGAGCGCTAGACGTCTGGACTGTAGCTTGCCGAGGAGTCTTCCATCTTTGTGAGTGACGGAGGGTGACTGCTTTATGTCATCCTGTACGTTGGAGGGTGACTGCTTCTACTTTGTGGGTGATCGAGATGAGGGCTTGGCGTCTGTGGCAGGTGTCGCACGAGTTCGAGGGAACTTGGGTTTTCTCTTTTCTACTCTCAGGTTGGATGAGCTGGGTGAGGTTCGAGGGGAGCTACCCCCATGATCTATGATTACCCAGATGACTTCCCTGATGATCTATTTGAGTTACCATCGAGCCGAGATGTGGAGTTCTCTATTGATCTTGTTCCAGAAGCTGCTCCCATCTCTATGCCATCGTATCGCTTCGCACCTGCTGAGTTGCGAGAACTCAAGGTACAGTTGCTGGAGTTGCTAGACAAGGGGTTTGTTCGGCCAAGTACGTCTCCGTGGGGAGCTCCAGCTCTTTTTGCAAAGAAGAAGGATGGGTCTTTGAGACTGTGCATAGATTACAAGAAGCTGAATCAGGTGACGGTCAAGAATAAGTATCCTATGCCTAAGATTGATGACCTATTTGATTAGTTGATGGGATCGCGCTGCTTTTCGAAGATTGACTTGAGGTCAGGGTATCACCAGCTGAGGATTAGAGATGAGGACATAGCAAAAACCGCCTTTCGAACTCGTTATGGTCACTACGAGTTTCTGGTCAAGCCGTTTGGGTTGACAAACGCCCCTGCGACTTTTATGGGTTTGATGAACCGTATCTTCTACCCTTTTCTGGATAGTTTTGTGGTGGTATTCGTGGATGACATGCTGATCTATTCACCCATGAGGGAGATGCATGAGGAGCATATGTATGTTGTCTTGCAACTTCTGAGAGAACATCGATTGTATGCAAAGTTCAAGAAGTGCGAATTCTGGATGATAGAGGTGAGATTCCTTGGACACGTGGTGTCGAAGGATGGGGTATCAGTGCACTCGTCGAAGACTGATGCGGTGATGGATTGGCAGCGACTGAAGAACGTCTTTGAGATCTGCAGTTTTTTGGGTCTAGTAGGTTATTATCGGCGATTCGTCAAGGACTTTTCTATGTTGGCAGCACCTATGACGCGTCTGATGCAGAAGGGAATTATGTTAATGTGGAGCGAGTCCTGTGAGTCAACATTCTAGGAGCTGGAGAGGAGATTGACTAGTGCACCAGTGTTGATTATTCCAGAGCGAGGCCTGGGGTATAAAGTGTATTGCGACGCATCACATGATGATTTGGGCTGTGTATTGATGCAGGGAGATAAGGTTGTAGCCTACGGCTCATGACAGTTGAAAACACATGAAAAGAACTACCTGACACACGATTGGGAGTTGGCAACCATGGTCTTCGCTTTGAAGACTTGGCGGCATTATCTATATGGTGAGCACTTTGAGGTTTTCTCTGATCACAAGAGCTTAAAATACTTATTTTTATAGAAAGACTTGAACCTTTGCCAACGGCGATGGATGGAGTTGTTGGGAGACTACGACTTTGATTTGCAGTACCACCCGGGAAAGGCAAATGCTGTAGCTGACGCACTAAGTAGGAGATCTCATGGTTCATTAGCTTCAGTTGCTATACGAGAATGGGATATGCTTAGAGATGTTGGGGAGTTTAATCTGTGTCTCGGGGAGACAGAGATGGGCGTGACTTTATATTTAGTAGCTTCACCGCCCACATTGGTTGCACACGTGTTAGAGGCTCATCGAACCGATCAGGAGGCTCAGATGATACGGGACCACATTGCCAGTGGGAAGGACACAACAGGACGGGTGGTGGATTTAGATTAGAGTTTGAGGTTAACAAGGCGACTATTTGTACCAGAGTCGTGCCGTGCTGGGGTGCTACATGAGTTTCATCACTCACGTCTTATAGTGCATCCAGGAGGCATGAAGATGTATCATGATTTGCGCCGTCAATTCTGGTGGACCGGAATGAAGAGGGATGTGATCCAGTTCGTTTCTCGATGCCTTACTTGTCATTAAGTAAAGGTGGAACACCAGAGACCCGTAGGATTGTTACAGTCGTTGCCTATATCTTAGCGAAAGTGGGAGAATATCACGATGGATTTTGTATCAGGACTTTCTCGATCGCCAGCGGGACATGATGCTATTTGGGTTATGGTTGATAGGCTAACGAAGTCGGCGCATTTTCTTCCCATTCGAGTGAGGGATTCGGTGGTCAGATTGGGTAGGCTATATGTTCGGGAGATAGTCTGATTACACGGAGTACCGGTGACTACTGTTTCTGATTGAAACCCGCCCTTTACATCGCGCTTTTGGCAGAGTCTTTAGATGGCTTTAGGGACGAGCTTGACTTTCAGCATAGCTTTCCACCCACAGACTGATGGTCAGTCTGTGAGGACCATCCAGATTTTGGAAGCCATGTTGAGAGCCTGTGTGCTAGATTTTCGTGGTTCTTGGGAGGATCATCTATCATTGGTAGAGGTTGCATACAACAATAGCTATCACTCCAGTATTAGGATGGCACCGTATGAGGCTCTATATGGTAGGCCATGTAGATCGCCGGTGTGTTTAGCAGATGTGGGTGAGACCACTGTTTTGGGACCCAACTTAGTGCAGGAGACGACCGAGAAGATTGCATTGATTCGTTAACGTCTGGTGACAGCTCAAAGCCACCAGAAGAGTTATGCTGTTCAGTGGAGGAGACCTTTGGAGTTTGCAGTGGGAGGTCATGTGTTTCTGAAGGTCTCGCCACGTAGAGGGTTGATGAGATTTGGCCGTAGCAGGAAGCTGTCATCGCCCTTTATTGGACCCTTCGAGATCTTGGAAAGGATTGGGGTGTTATCATACCGTTTGACCTTGCCACCTCAGTTAGCATCTGTACATAACGTCTTTCACGTTTCTATGCTTCGGAGGTATGAGCCTAATCCTTCGCATGTTCTGGATTGGGCTGAGTTGCGAGTTAATGAGGATATCACGTATGAGGAGCGTCCTGTGAAGATTCTAGATACGAAGGAACAAGTGTTACTGGGGAGAACGATTGCTTATGCTAAAGTTCAGTGGCTTCATCACGAGGTTGAGGAAGCGACTTGGGAGCTTGAGTCTGGGGTTAATGCTAGATACCCGGAGTTGTTTTACCTCGTGACCTTGTAGTGAATTTCGGGGGCAAAATTCCTTAAGGGGGGAGAGTTGTGAGACCTTGTACCATTTTATTTTGATATATATGCATATTCGGTGTTTTTCAACACGTTTTGACATTTTTTCTTTAATATGCTTATATGCGTTTTGATGCATGTTTTGGTTTATATAAACACGTGGAGTTGGTTCCCGGGGGCTGCGAAAAGTTACAGTGCGAATTTCAAAATTTCAAAAAAAAAAGATATTTTGGAGGGCCTATAAATATCTTGAGTTAGATATTTTCAAAAGATATTTTCAAAATATAACAACTAAGTTTTCTCCTTTTTCTCTCTACCTTCTCTCTAACTTCTCAGGGGTCCGGGCCTTGGTTTTTGACGGATCAACAGCCGATCCGTGTTATAGGCATCGTGCCTACGCATCCATCCGGACGGAACTTCATTTCGACGAAGCTCGATTTTTCATGTAGATCGAGGAATCGAGTCTTTGACTCACCGAGGTAGGATTCTAGACTGCATAGATGTTCAAGGGTGCTATATGTAATTATATGTTGTTTAACCGTTTAAAAACGTATGAAAAATGTGATTTATGTTTTGATAAATTGGGTTTTTAACTTAAAACTAATTTTCATCATTTTCGGTGGATGGAAATGTGTTTCGAGAGTTTCCTTTCGAGGTTTTGGTGTAAGGCTTGGGAGTATGGATGTCCGAGGGTGTTTGATGGGTGTTTTGGAGGCTTGATTTGAGGTTGGGAGGCAAAAACCATAGCACAACACATTTTCTAGGCAGGATCAGTCGACTGGATCATCACTTTGGGTGTTTAGTCGACTGGACCTGGGAGGTCAGTCGACTGAAATTGTTTCTGCTTTGATTCTCTTATTCCAGAGAGTTTTTTTGTCGACTGGGGGCTTGGGCCAGTCAACTAGGATCTTGTGTGGGCTTTTGGTGGTTGCTTAGATGGTTTGGAGGTTGTTTTGGAGAAAGGAATGATTTGCAAAAAGGAGTTTTTACGAAAACATTGGAAAATATGTTTTCTTTTGGGGGTTTGGAGTTAACCATTGGGGTTAGGGCTCAACCTTGAAAACATTTGATAAAGTGTGTTTTTACATACCTGTTGATCTCCATGGTAGATGGATTGGATCTTCTTTTCATACATATGTTGTATAGCCTATAAACTCATATTTTTACATGTATTGTTTAATCTCCATTTTAATGGATGGATCTATATGTTTGTTTGATCTCCATGTTGATTGATGCATCTTTAGTTAAAGGTGAAAACGTTTTGGTTTTGTAAAACGATTCTCTAGATGTACCGGGATAGCGGGTATTTTGCACGAGTTGCCATCGGTGTAAGTTCAAAAACGTGCGCAGTGTAGGTGCTTTGTACCTTCAGATTAGTCCCTGTAAATTAAGCGGTTGGGTGCTTTGTACCCTCAGGTTTCGGGCCCATCAATTAAGCTTTTACATTATGGTAGCTTCATATAGAACTTGCATTTACCTAACCGGTCCTATGATGTGTAAGGATTGGGTAAAGGGGCAAGAGTCTGTAGTTGCTACATCTGGCCCCTTGTGACGGAGTCGGTACATAGGATTCATTTTATCTTTCTCCTTAGCTGGGTGGCCTGAGTAAAGCATACTGTTTTACCGATTTAATTTTCTCTTTCCTCGGTTGTGTGATCCAAGTGGAAAGTAACGTTTTGATTACAGATTTCTTTAACTGTTATTTGCAATAGTTATAATGCCTGGTTTTACTTGTGGTTGAGTTCGCTCCCACTATATGATAGCATATCCTGCTTTACCGCTTTATAGTCTGTTTCTATTGAACTTCGGCTCATGATGTGGGATTTTTGTTGTAAAACCATTTTCAGGACATGTGGATGATGATCTAGAGGAGTTGATCTAGTGGTGTCTGTGGTGGCGGAAGACTCTAGTAGTTTTCCTTTTTGCATGCCTGTTTGAAGGCACGTTTGTATGCCTCTGGGCAATATACTTATGCATGATACAGGATGTTTACTAGTTATGAATGATGCTTGTTGGGTTTTCATTTGATTTCAACAGGTGGATTTGAATGTATGAAAACTTATTTTCATAAAACTGGTGTTTGGTGGATTTTCACGTGACCCCAGATTTTAAGGAGTGACAGGTATCTCTCCCGGGTCCTTTTTTGGATTTTCCTTTGGAACTGAGTCTTCAGGTTCCGGTGCTGCCCGTGTTTCCCCAACTGGCACTTCGTCGGACGCCATCCTAAGAAGAAAAGATAGAGAAAAGTCTAAGGTAAAGATTTTAAGTTGTTAAAATTTGTAGGTGATAAATTAATAGTACAGACATTCTACAGAGTTTCTATGCTACAGAACTCGCAATCTCCCATTTCCCAAGGCCTGAAGGTTTAGTAAACCTAGGCTCTGATACCAACTGTGACGCCCCGTCCTCCGGGCATGTCGGGCTATACGTAACTATAAATAAAGAAAATATTCTAGCCAAGCATTCACATTACATATGATAATTACTATGTCATTAATGGTTCAGAATTTGTTCACGGTACTTAATGATTACAGTCATCTAGAAAACTTAACAAAAGTTACATTATGTCCGTGGAAAACTGAACAAAAGATCAAAAAGTAAATATCCTACGTTTTCAAGCAGCACTGTTGGGATCTGCTTACTCCTGCCACTCTCCCTCTTCCCCAAAATCTTCTTCTTCAACAAACCCGCCTTCTTCAAATGGTTCTTCTTCTTCACCTGTGGCACGAATGCCATGAACCGGAGCCCAGAAGAAAATTTCCTCAACCGTCTAATAAACTCACAACAAACTATCCTACAATACATATCGTATAACACCCAATACAAATTTAAGGGCAAAGAGATAGATAATTTATCAATTTCAACAGGACAAGCACATATTAGAACAATTGTGCAAGTGCGTTATGCAGATGAATACAATGCAATTGCCCATCCCAACGTACTTCCAAAACAACATCATGAATTCCATGCCGGAAATTACATAATAGACTTGATGGGACCTGATCACCGAACCTATCCTCACCTCGTTGCGAAAGGTAAACCCTCGTCATGGCTACATGCCTTGGCCGTTTTACACAATGGCAACGACGTAGGGACTGGCCTTTTTCCAATTTTACCCGTCCTTATTCCAGGCCAACCAATCCCACCTTAAGAACCAAGATACTCATTAGGTGTCAACCCAATGTCTAATTAAAGCTAGTGATGAACTCATGGTGCCTAATCCCCCTTTTTAAAATAGAAAATCTCCTAATTCAATTTTAAATATGGCAACTAGGAACGCGCTAGATCCACAACCACAGAAAGAATGATTTCATATCATCCAACCCAATTTGAAAGATACGAAGGGACTCTAATAACCCAAGATAAAATGTAGGAATGCTCATAATGTGAAATATTCTTTTCGTGTGCAATTAATTATAGCATGTCATATAAACACAATATGACACGAGGTACAACTTGCTAAAGTATCAAGTACAAGCATGCGATGCATAACCGTAATTTATGTGACTTAGAGTCGAACTATCAGCATCAGTTCACTTCAATAAAATTATCATTTTCATACACTAATTACTCACAAAGTTCACATAAAGTCTATATACTCAAGTTTCACGAAATAACACGCCAATCGTATACTTAGCAAATTCTATGTAGATGTTTAATTGCTAGTTTTTAAGTTACGACAGTGTTTTGAAGTACATAGATATTGATTTAATTTTTAAAATTTAAACACCAATTAGATAAAAATACTTCCTACAACTTTCATGTTTAGCACTAAGGTTAGATCCTAGAGAAAAAAGGTCATTTGATTTAATTTAGGAAAAATCATTCAGCACTTTATAGAGACAAGTGCAGAATTTAGGCCTCTATTGGCCACGGTTTTGGTGAATCAATTCAAGCGCTAAGGCTATGATATTTTGTGAGGTATTAGTTTAAAGTGTTATCTACAAATTTCATGTTTTGTTCTAAGGCAAGTTATTTGGAAATAGTTAGTGATTTTGGCCAGTTTATAAAAAGGGTTCAGTTACTCTAAAAAGAGACTACAAAATGAGTTTTTAACAAAGACTGCTCAAAACCTTTGGAGTATCATCCAAGGGTATTTTGCGCTGATATTTTCTCTGTATTGATTTTAATATGCTTGCTACATTTTTCATGTTTACCACTTTTGGATTTGGCTTCTAAAAACTTAGGGTTTTGGTCTCACAAAAATGTGTGACAGAGGGCTCTATCAGTCACCGAAACACAACAGTGAATTTGGAAAGTGTGTTAACCTACTAAGACTTCATATTTGTGGCTCATTTTTGGTGGAAAGTAAGAGAAACATGTCCTCTACAAGTTGTATGTTTTTCCCCAAGCTCGGTTCTCACTCTAACTTAGGGTTTTTAGGTCTGCAACACTGAGTGATCAAAATCTAACACTCTTTGGAAAAAATGGTATACCTGGCGTTCTACGCAACAAAATCACTTCAAACAAATTTTTAATGAAAGAGAACTAAAAAATCTAGGTCTGGACACAAAAATAACTTTAAGATCATTTTTTTACAATTAGTTGTGATACTTTAAAGTTCGTGGCAGAAAGCAGGTAAGCTCAAAAAATCAGGTTACTTAGAGTTTTAATAGCTTAGCACATGTGGTGTCTATTTCTAATGTGTTTTCTTTGCATACATGTTATAAACTCTTATAAACCAAAACTCCAGAACATGATTAAGCCATGAAACTCAAAAATATATGCATGTAAGCACATGCAAGGCTTGTCCATAACAGTCCATAAACTACTCCTACGATGCCTTTTTGAGTTATTCTTTGTTTCTTTTTCTTAGGGTTGATTATAGAGATGGATTAAGCGTTATTTTATGAGAGAATATCAGAAGGTTTTAAAAAATTTACTTACTTCTTTTGATGGTTAAAAGGTTGAGAAAGAATAGGACTTAGCTTTGTAGCTTGCTCCTTGATCCTTTCCTCCTTCTTTCTTCCTTCTCTCTTCTTCTCTCCTTCTTTGAGAACACTTAAAATTTTTTTTTTGTGGTCTCTCTCTCTCTCACCCTCTCAGCCGAATGCATGAAGGATAATGGGGAGCTTATGTCTTGTTTTTTTATAGAAAAATTGTAATGGAAGATTAATTATTGCACCTAATTAAAATTTTAAATTTTTGCTTGGCTCCTATTGGTTGCATGAGAGGTGGGAGCTATTTGAGACATGCAAAAATCAGATTTGGCAACAAGGGGAGTCGGCTAAGACAGGTTTGGGGCAGATCAAAACTGAATTGTATTAATTTAGGGTTTTAAATTTTATTTTGGTACCATTCTGTGAAGGAAAATGCAAAAAATATTAATTTTATGTATTGTTTTGGCACCTAAATCTACTAAAACCTATTATATTAATGTGTCTATAGTTAATTTAGTTTTTTCATGATTTATCATAATTTTAATAGTATTTAATTAAATAAGTGTAAGCTTTTAAGCTAAATTAAGCTAATTTGACTAGAATTAGATTTTTAACTTATTTATTGTGTAGAGACTTTAAATAATTATTTTTTTTCTTTTCTTGACCTATATCATTATATTATTATGTATATTACTTGTATGAAAAGTATTAGGTTAAAATAATACTTAATTTATACACTTTTTCTCATTTTTTAGCTTAAAAAGGTAAAAAGTTGCTTTTTGGGCACATATCCCTAGGTGGCCGGGCATGCAAGGGTAATTTGGTCATTTTTGTTGTTATTTTGTCTTTTATTAATTAATTGTGTATAAATATCTGATTTTGGGCATCCATGTATCAAATTTTAGATTTTTAAAACTTTTTGCTGTACCAGGGACAAAATGGTTATTTTATCCTAATTATGAAAATTTTTTATTTTTAATTTTATATTTTATGTTATTTACATAAGTTAAGCTATTCTGGGACTTTTCTGAGTATTAGGATTTTTCCTCTGAGTATTCGGTCTTTTTTAGGGTTTTCGGGTTAAATTAGGGTTTCTTCCATTCATGTAGCGACCTAAGGACTCATTTGTCTATTCGTCTCTAATACTAGGGTTCGAGTCGGGTTGTTATACTCACACTCTTTACAGAAATTAATTTATAATAAATGAGAAGGTAAAGAGAAATGAGGAGCAAGAGCTAGAGTTTAGCAATAAATCTAAGTTTGAGGATTCTTAGTTTGATTCAAGCAATAAAATAGTGATTGAAAGTCTGCAGTCGATTTAAATGCTGAGAAGTTACTCCTTATATAAGCTCATATGCATTCATGACCGTTCGAGGTAGGTGAGGGTATTAAATGCCAAAAATCTAACCGTTGAAGTCTGTTGCGAATTTGAATCTGCATTGCTGGTGTCGACACAAAAGCCTTTGGTATCGACACAAAATGTTTAGGTCAGGGATCTTTAAGTGATTGGGTCGACACAAATCTTCTGATGTATTGACACAATCTCTGCAATCTTACTCACCAACACCACGGTGTCGACACCTTTGAGTTTAGTGTCGACCCATTTGAACTTCAGCATCCGGGACAGGACCATTTGTGTCGGCACAAATCTTCTTTGGTGTCGACACCAAATTTCTTTAGGCAGGGTCGGGACTTTTGTGTAGATACATCTTTAATTTGTGTCGACACCTGAAATCTATAAATGGCCTTAGTTCTTTTGTGTCGACTCATTTGGCATTTGTGTCGACAGGTTCCGGATACCATAAGTGAAAAATTACTTTTGTGTCGACACAAAATCAATTTGTGTCGACTCATTTTGAGTCCTAAGAGCTTCGGCTCTTTTGTATCGACACAAAACTTATTTGTATCGACACTAATTCTTAATACTTGAAAGCAATTTCATCAACCAGTTAGGGTGTCAAATCATTTGTTCAAAAGTGTTGACACACTTGATATCCTTCAAATATTTTTTGCCTTTAAAGTGTTTGACTCAAATTTTAATTTGGGTTAACATAAAATATTTTTCAAGAATACTTAAGTGTTTTAATCCTTTTGAGAGTTTAGTCATTTCTTTTAGCTAAAAGTATCAACTCAATTGTTCAAAATGTGTTAACACTTTTTTTAAAAAAAATATAAATATTATCCTTTTAAAGCCATTTATTTTTAGAAAATGAATTTATGAAAATTCTCAAAATCAATTTAAAAAGCCTTTGGGCTAACAATAAACTTAAAATTAATTTTAATAATGACAATAAAAATGCCAAAAATTAATCCCAAGGCATACATTGTTTTGAATGTCAAGGTTATAGCCATGTGGAAAATGATTGTCCAACCATGAAAAAGAAAAAAGGTAAAGTTTTTAAAGTCACATAGGATGATAGTTCTTTTGAATATAATTTAGATAATGATAAAGCAGACAATGATGATGATACTTTTGTTGCTTTTAGTCCTTCATTAAATTCTATTGATCATGCACTCACATGCACTAATCACAAGTTTGTTTGTGAAAGTTCACAAAATGCATTAGATGATAATAATAATTATTAATCTGATTGTGAACAAAAAGATAGTGAATTTCTTCAGTATGCATATGAGAAATTATATGATGAAAGTTACAAATTGACTAAAATAAATTTGAAATTGACTAAAAAAATAAGATTATTTTAAAAAAAAATAGAAAATTTGAAACAAGAATTGTCTGAAAATTTATCTGAAATTAGTCAATTAAAAACTCATAAAGTCATTTTAACAAAAAATTGAACGCCGCTGAAAAGGAAAGAGGTGACTTAATTGAATCATGCAAAATTTTTAAAAACACAATCGTTAATCTTGAGAAAAATTTCAATGAAAATATTAAGTCAAAAATGTTACTTGAGTCGAGAGTTATAAATTTGCAAAAAGATCTTGATTATTCTAATGCTACACTTGAGAAGTTGAATGTAGATTCCCTAACTTTGGAAGAAGTTCTAAGTGTACAAAAAGGGGTGTCAGATCGATCCAAACTTTGGTATGTTCACAAATCTTCTACCTCAAGTGACTCAAGTAAAATCAATTTTGTGAAAACTGTGAATTTTGATCAAAATATTATAAAAAATTCTATTCAAGTTAAGGGTCAAACTTCGGGAAAAAATAATTTCAAAAATAATCACCAAAGTCAAATAATGTTAAAAAATTTATCCTTATTTGTCATTATTGTGGAATATTAAAAACACATTAGACCCCGTTATAGAAAGTTAAAATCTCAAAATTTTGCTCACTGACAGTCAAGCGTTCGAGTAGTCCTTTTTGGCGCTCGAGCGGGTAGCTAGTAGAAACCTATTTTTTGCCAAAAACCCAACACCCTCATGTTATCTTTGCTTAAAACTCGAACTGTATGGGTTAAAAGGTCAGACCTGATATGAAATCTAGTTCAAAGTGTCTTAAAAAATTGACTTATTGACAAAATCTTTAGAGGCACTCCAACTGGAACATGTGTCTTGGAATAATGCTTATTTCTCTTGTAAGAAAAGAACAAAAAAAAAGGTTATATATATTTTCAAATATTTTTTTGTAGTTCTTTTAAAATTAAAAAAAAACTCGATTAATTCAAAGTAGATCAATTTTTATGAAATAAATCAAAATGAAAAACTATCTTATTGGTTTTTGTCGGTTATAAGTTAAAAATTTCATAGTTTTGAGTCTACTTGATTATTTTTCAAATAAAGAATTTCCGAACTTGTGTTCAATTTTTTCTTTGGAACCTCCTTGAATATTTATTAAAGAACACTTTTGATTAACAATGATGGTAGGATCCTGATGTTGATGTTGATGTCTACAACCACTCCCATCTGATTTATCTCTCCACTGATCTTCTCTCAATAAAGAACATGCTATTACTATATAATGTTTGAGGAAATGACTACCTATAATTACCTCCCAAAAAAATGGCTACCTATACAAATCTTGTTTTTTGGTTGGTTTTACTGTTAAAGTTCTCGCATATGCCATTGTAATGACATGCTTGAGAAAATGGCTACATATTCGAACCGTAACTTTTTGTTTCTATTAGTGTGAAAGACGCCGTTAAAAAGCAAAAAAAATGTAAAAAAAAATAAATAAAATAGAATTTTTTTTAGAGGGAGATTTTGTCTTTTTTCAACAGATATACATTAGGAACTTATTGGGTTTGACTTCAAAGTGTGAAAATTCTTAAGAATATTCACATATGTTTCATGAATATATATCACACATTACGATTGAACTTGGAATTTGAAGAAAAAAATCTAGTACGAACACTTGCCTAAGTTTTTTTTGTAATTTCCTCGTGACATTAACCTTGTAAGGACCCATATTTTCAAACACAAGTTAAGAACCCTAATAATGGATTCTCAATGCGAACAGAAAGCTCGTGAAACCCTAACAATAGTTCTCAAAATCACATGTACATTGGAAACCCTAATACAAGATAGGCCGTTACGAATTCTTAGAGATTGAACATAAAACTCAAGGTAAGCCCAAGGTTAATTAGGGATTAGACCAAGAAGTCACCTAAGGCCCAAAAGGCAACCAAGGAAAAGTCCAACCCTAGGCCTAACAGAAATTAAGGACTAAAACTCCAACAAAGCCCAAAACTTCAACAAGGCTTAAAAGCTAAAATAAAGGCCGAAGAAAAGATTATAGTCCAACTTAAATTAAAGGCTCAACTAGAAAATTAAGCTAAAAAAATTAAAAAAAAAGTTTAAGGGTCAAGCCCAACTTAAAAATAAAAGAAAGACCCAAAGTTAAATCTTTGAGCCCAAAATTTTAAATTCAAGAATTAAATACAAAAAACATTAAAAAAATGTGCCGGGGGGGGGGGGGGGGGGGGGGGGGGGGGGGGAGCCCACGTGGCCGGGTAATCTGTTGGAGGCTAAACTACCAAGATCTTTATTTTTGTAAACGATTTTCGGTAAAAAAATTAACTGGACGGGCAAACGCCGAAATGGGCACCAGATAAGACTTTTGACATCGAACGATCAAAAATAAAACCCGTGCAACCAAAGTTAATTTAGAAGAATACTTTTTTACCAGTCTATTATCCAACTACGATTTGATTATGAGTTGAAGCTTCTATCAGATCTTCTACTATATTCCTTTACGCTATTCTCGAACGTAGTGTGGGCTACGGACTATCGAGAATTCATACCGACAAAACCCAGATATATTTAGTCTTGAAAGACAAATTATGCTATAAAACTGGTTCAGCCTACCCGCATATATATAGGGCTACAGCAGGGACCCAGGGAGTAATTATGAGTAAGACTTCCAGTGGAATACAGACACCTATCAGCGATTTCTGTAATTATGAAAAACCAACAGCGATTTCTGTAATTTTCATAAAATACTAAATTACAGTTCACACCACTAAAGAACTATAATTGCACTCTGACCCATAATCTCAAGACCATCTAGTATTGAACTCCTGTTATTAAATACTTACAATTTCACCTTACGTTAAGATTCCCGATACCCACCAATTAAATTTAATTACTAACAATTTAATTTAATCGGCATCTTGATATTCTTTAAGCCCTTCTGCTTAACTTATTTAACCACCGACTAATCAAATTCACCTGCAGGGTTTAGCCTAGTCAAAACTTATAAGCTTTCTTAAGGGGGTATCGTCAATCCTGATATTTCGGGATGTGGATTCCATCAATAATTAATATTCACCATATAAATAATACCGCGCTATCTAACTTACCGAGAATATAGATCCATATAAGATCGCACCTTCTAATGAATCAAAACAACGAATATTAAATATATCCAAATCAATAATTATTTCAAGATTAAGAGAATAAACACAATTCATAGTAACCTTGGGGTGTGAATTAATTTATTATGTAGTTAGTATAAAATTAATTACCCCAAATGTCTCATTCAATACACACAAAGTGTACTAGTACAGAGAGTCGAAACAATAGACGACGCTATTATCTGTGCCACGTAATCAAGACATGCCTACTAAAAGTTTATGCTACAGTCGTACCGATGGTATGTCCATTTTCATCTAAACTGTGAACATAATACTTATATTCTGCAAGAACCTAAGATCTGATCTTCAGTGTGTAAGCCGTACTCTACACACCAGATTAAATACTATACTGAATATTGAACATCCATGCATAACATTAAAGAAATGATACACATACATTACTTATAAAGATTCTCATAAAATAGAAAATTAATTTTATTAAAATAAAATTAAATATTAAAACATGGTTTTCAGTCCACTAACCCTAACATAACCTAGGAAAGTGTGCCAAAAAATATAAAAGTTATACTTTTAACATATCTTGAAGATTTATCTTGAGAACATGCATTTTTATACTGCATTAGAACCTTTTCTGTATAAATTTAGCAGTTATAGAAAGTTTTAATATTTTTAAATTCTACGAAGTTTCTTTTAAGACTAAATTTAAATCCTAGAAAATTATGACAACCTTATTCATTAGTCACCATTTGTATCAAAATATCTTCTTGGGTCTTTTAAACACTTTCTTGCTTCTTTTTAGCTAAAAGAGTTTTATTCAGCTAAAATCTTCCCAACTCCTCATCATTCATCTCTTGACAACAGATCAACCTACAAGATTATAATTATGAAATTAGTCCCTACCCTATTCTAATTAATTACCATACAAGTCCTTGAAAATTACACACTAGATCCTTCCATGAGCCTATAAATGGAAGACCATTTCCACCCATTCCCACACCAAATTTTCCCCAAGAGGGAGAGATTCTAGATAGAGAGTGTCCCAAAGAAGAAGAAGAAGAAGAAGAAGAAGAAGAGGAAAGTTTGAGCTAAAGCTTAGGTCCATCTTCATTGATCAAGACCATCAAGGTAGGAACTCCTACAACTCATCGTAACATTCCCTTCTAACCCCTCTCTACAACAAATAATATGATCTAAATAGCTATAAACAAGATTAGAAACAAGAAGGTTCAAAAATAATTTAATAAGAGATAACTTAGTTGTTGTGCATAGAATGACACCTTATGTTTTGTTTTCTTTTCATAAGTTCAACAAGAGTGTTATGTGAATATTAATACATCATGAACACACTGATTTTAGAGCTTAAATATCATATATGGATCCGTTATATAAGTTAAACAAGAGTAGGAACAAGTCTACTGATGAAAAATCAAGAAAAAACCCTCTTTCTTATCTTACCCAACTTGTTTTGGTGAACCAATCAGTGTCTTTTTCAAAATATTTTTTACTAGAGCTTCATAAGGTTATTGTTAGCATATGTAATTTTTGGTAGAACCCAAAATAATGTCTAAGTGGTTGAACCATAATTTCTATGCTTTTATGCCAAAAGAGCAAAAAACAGCCCACTTTACCAATTTTTAGAAATTTCCAAAACAATACCCTCAGGTCAAGCTTTATGTTCAAAGCTTGGTGTTTGAATAATCTTTCATCTAAAAGTTATTTGGAGTGATTTGAGCAGACAGTTTTTCTTAAAACTTGTTTTTACCAAATAGCATCATTTTTTGACCTATTCTGTTCAACGAATTTTTGCCCCTGTTTAGAAGCACCTCTCGGCTTAGCTTCTTGATAAGTAATGTTCCTAACAAGTATATTTATCGCCTCATAAAACTGCATGGTAAAAAAATGTCATTTATTATTTTAATGTATTTTACAAACTGATCCTAAAATGCTGAATTTTTAGTGAAGTTGATTAGTGATGCCTAGGTGTGTGATTAGTTGTGTTATGTTTATATCTTGCCATAAATGAGACTTGCTGATATTTTTATAGTACTCAAAGCAAATTTAAAAGCAATTAGACACCTTGTATTGGAAGCAAGATTAGTGGACCAAGTACACATATAGGGAATCGAACAATGAACTAGGAACGAATTTTATCCTTCGAAACAAACTTATGGTGTTGAGGAAGGGGTCCATGTATGTCATAAGCCGTGCTATGTCTTGATCCATGCCTTTTATGTGTCATCTTATGTGTACCATGGCAGTAAACCAATCATCTTATGTGTGCTGTGGTGATTCGGTGATGGGTGGATAGGAGCTTAGTGAACGGGAACGTAATGGTACCAAGGAGATGAGTACTCGTTGTGGAAACGTAGCAACAAACGTGGAATGGGTATTTCACGTGACGATACAAAAACTACTATGAAATTCAAGTTGTGAACCTAACTTGTGATTTAGGTTGTGTGTGGTGGAGTTATGATGAGAAAGGGTCCATTGATGTCTTGAGCCGTACTATATCTTGAGTCGTACCTTGTCTCGATCTGTGCAGGGCAATCAGCCGAGTACATGTAGTACTGGACCAGGATATTGGCAACGATAAATTAAGCATCATGGCACTTAGCCAAGTACACGTAGTACTGGACAGGAAGGATGATGTGGCGGCGACAAGGTGTATGGAAACATGAGTGTATGAAAATGTAGTGATACCATGGTGGTGAGACGCATTGTGGTAACGCGACATTGAGTGATTTTGAGATGGATTCTCAGGCGAGAATTGAGGGGAAACTACTTACTTGATAACGATGAACTTTTGAAAGCTTGTGTCACGCCCTCAAACCCGAGGCGCGTGATCCCCACATTATAACCCGTTTTTCCTATGACTATAACTTCTTTTATGATATTCTCTCGAATCCTTTAACTCATTTTAAAAGAAAACTCCCATATTTGTAAAATAATCTTAGTATAAATGCCAGGACCTGAACCCAGAGTCCGTGAACTGCATTCCAGGTCATACCTTACATGAATTGTACTCATTGATAATTTTTCCAAACATAAGAAAAATATTTCATATATGCCTTCAGAAGATTCAAACTATAGAACCATGTTTCAAAAAATTATTTACAAAACCACTCAAGGGTTTGTGGCAATATACATTCAACATTTCATTATCATTTTAATTACATTAATTTCCTTAACTTTATGTACAAAGAAGACGTAAAACAAAAGAAATGCTCGGTCCATCCGCTAGCCCTTCCCAAAATCCATCCATAGCCTAGGTATGATCCCTACTCTTCGAAACCTGAAATGGTTTAGCATACATATATAAGCCGAAGCTCGTAGGATAAAAATTAACTCAAATGTAATGCGTGATTTGTGAGGTGTGAAGGGTGTAACCAAGATAAATATGCACGTTTCACCAAATCGTTTTCTATTCACACGCACACCCACGCACACAAATTTATTCCCTCGTTATCCACTTGTTTTCCATTGCATTAATTCATCATTTCACTAATCACATTCATTGATCCCATTTCAAATCATCCCTTACTTCCACATTATCCACATTTTTATTTCATTATTCAGTTTTCACAAAACCATATCACATCTAATGAACCGGTGTCAGACGCAGCTTATAGAAATCTCGCCTCATTCGCCCCCAACAGGCTACGCGAAGCCGTTGTGGAATGGGTTGCTCTATAACTCATCACGACATAACATCATATCTCGGGGGTAACCCATGGGCATGTGGTCCCCATTTCCATGAAACCCAACTCAACTCACACACAAACCTATCACTCTTTCAATCGTGCAGGAAATTGACTATATTTTACTCACGTAAATAAAATATCAACTCCAATCAACGCAAAACATAAAAGATAATCTAAATCCTACCTCAAGTTGTGCAAATCTTGAGATTACTCCAAATTCTCCCTCCTAGGGTTTTGGTTGTGAGAGTTCTTGGCTCCTTGATGCTCTATCTTTCACCTCCTTGCTCCGAAACTTGATTTTCATCCTTGGTGGCTCTCAACCTTGCTTCAACCTTTCAATTTCCATGATGGAAGGTTAGGATTTTTATATAGGGTTTGAGTTTCTATCTCTAGGAGAGGAAGAAGAAGAGAAAGGGAGGAGAAGAGATGAGGAAAAACCTATGAGGGAGAGAGACGTGAGCATGGGTTTTAAAATAGACTCCTAATATTTCTCCAATGTTCTAGAATATTCCAAACATTCCCTGATAGTCCGCTCGAGCGAGCAGACCACCGCTCAAGTGGTAACCCCCGAAGCTGAATCCTGCAAAATTTTCTTAAAATTTAACTCAAACCTCCAACTTTGCTCACATTTTATTATTAAAATCTTTTCATTAACACAGCCATAACTATATCATTCATCACCATGTATCTCAATTTTACTTTCACATATCATTAATTCAACTGTTAACAAGCAAAATTTTATGACACCCACGCCCAAACTTAATTCGGTCTTTTCTCTTAACGAAAAACATGAAAAAAATAAAAATAAACAGGTACCGGGTCATAACAACTTTTTTCCCTTTTGGGAATTTCATCCCCAAAATTCGTCTCACGTCACACCAAACCTTCCTTTAATCTTAGTATCAATCCACACACTTCGCTAATCGTTCGATTCACATAGCATCTTTCTTAATCTGTGATCCTGATCATTCCTTCGAGATGATATGACTCAAGGTAACATCAAGAACAGCTACGTTAATAATAACAGTCTTCCAGAAGAGCACTCATAATTTCCAAAATAAGAGATCATAACACTGTGTCATAATAAGGATGCTATTATGCCTTTGTCACCCAAATGCGGTACACTAACATTAGGCTTAACTTTAAAACATGAATACTTCACAAATACTAGAATCATCCATATGTCATCAGACCGATCACAAGGTTGTAATCTTACCGGGCTTGACTAAGCTAAAATGGTTCATCGTGTAACATGATATTGATTCTTACCCAAAATTAACATCGAAACTGGAGTCAACCACTCCTTCATTGGTCACCGACTATCCCTCCATGACCACCATCTCAGGTCACATACACGTCCCCGATGAATAAACATTCTTAACCATTGCATTATGCATCATAGGTCTTACCATCGTTAAGATTATTCTAACCTCGTCGAATCACAGTCTAATTCATTACTGTATTCCAATGTATATCGAGGAATACTCTTCTAACCCAAACACATATTGCAAAACTCGAACATTGTTCACATGGGTTACACGTATTGCCCCCAATAATCGCCCATGCCCTTACGGCCAACTGACCACCACAAACTTAAAACCATATAACTACTTACACTGAATCACTTTAGTCCTTCAACCATCGAAACTAACACTACCACCTAAACTCCGTGAGTCACAAGGATTAAGCTCACCTCATAGGTCAAACGCCTCACAGGTATACACTTACCTATACAAACTGAATCACATCTCTAGTCGTGACGCCATATACATACTGTGGCGTTGGGATTTGGGGGTTAAAAATGAGAGAATTCAAAGTTGTTTTGAAAAATATTTTAAACACCTTGA
>JAULJZ010198374.1:0-19995 GCA_032270985.1 Heliamphora pulchella
GTATCTCAAAAATTCTTAATGAAATACATAATGAATCTCTCAAATTCATTGTATAGATCCAATGTATATCTCCCATTCATTTTTAGATACACAATGAATATACTATATTCAATGTAAATCTTCCATACATGTATACATAGATGCATTCATCAATAAGTTAATGAACATTAAAAGCTTCTTGATGGGATTAATCTAACATATTTATGCATTGGCCACATTAAAGAAATAAATGCTAACAAAATTAATCTGTTTTGTATACTAAAAAAAAATATGACAGAAATAGAAAATAAAACTTAAACAAAAAATACAGAATCTGATAAGCACTTGTGTATCGTTACAACAATGAAAACAGAATGCAGTGTACAGCAGAAACAAAACAAGAACTGAAAATACCAAAGTTAAAAAACCCGTTATAGACAGTAAAGGTAGACCGAGGCTTGTGTTTGACACGATCTCCTTAAGGCGAAATCGCCTTCGCTACGGTGCTTCGAGGTAGCAGTGATCGTCTCCCAGGATATAATGATCTTCAAGCAACAGAAGCAGTACTGCAATCTGTTGCTTCAGTGAACTAGAAAGCTATGTCTGAATCTCTCTCTCGGGAGTAAAGCAGTATGCAGAATTGTGAACGGTGCAGAAGCAACGAAGGAAGGGAGGAAAGCGTATTGAATTTCTGATTAATGAAAATGGCAGAGCAGCAGCCTTTAAATAGGCGTGGCTGGTGCCTGTTCGGATTGACCCGGATAGTCACGAAATGAACTGGTTTGGTCTGGTGGTTGGACCGTCAACAGACGTGAATCGAAATTGAATCCAACGGTCAAAAACGATAATGGTAACTTAATTCGGACTTTAAATAATTAAAATTTTCTGAATTCAAAAATTTAAATAAATAAATTTTTTACAAAAAGATAAGGGTTGATTCCACCCGACCCCGGCACGACGGGACAGGTGGGCGGCGGCGCGCGCGGTGTTGGACCCGAACCCACACTTGGGTATGTCCTCCTCCATTCACAAAACTTGGTACCCCTTGGGTCCAAAACCCAAATTCTAACTTTAATCTTATATGTCCCTTAACTTTTCATCTCCCAAGTAATGTGGGATTGGGTCTAGTTACCTACCTTTTTGTCAACTTCAATGGCACACCTTTTGGAATCAATTTCTCATTCACCCGTTAACGATTTTAAACGCCACAAAATCCATGGTTAAACTACTCATGGAGATGAACATATTAGGACTTAAAATCGTCAAAAAAGATTAATCTAATCCATAAATATTTAGTTTCAAAGTTAGCTAAAACTATGTTAAAAAATGTTCAAAACCAACTTATTTTACAACAAATAGAAAACAAAATTCTGAGTCCTTTGCTTTCTGTTTGTTTTGATTTTCAAAAGTCAAACAACTCAGCTCACTTAAACCAACTCTAGCGCACACAATAACTCAAAGATTTTTCACATCCTCCAATTGTTTTCTCAGCGTACAAATCAATCTAGTCTCACAAAGATAAACAAAGAAGGTAAAAGTCCCAAAATCTGACAAAAAAACAAAAGCAATCAAGAGAAACATAATGATTGATGAATCACGTATAATAAGCGACCTTGGATTGATGAGGCAGACGGAGCGCAGAGGCTGACGGAGAGACCTCGGCACGTGAGGCAACGAGAGTAGGGGTTGTGGATCTGAGGAGAGAAGAGAACGCCATTGCAAATATACGATCTCTTGCCTACGGATATCGACCGATCGTGCCGCAGTATATGCGTATATATAATAGTATAACCAAAAAGAAGCTATAAGACTTTGGCCTTTGAGAGTACGTGCAAAGCCAGGCAAGTTCTTGAGTTTTAAAATGCCAAAAAATGAGCGAACATTCTTACAGCATCTCCAATAGGCACTTAACGCTTTTCTCTCTCTAAAACAATCGAACAACAAGAACGTCACTCTCTTTCTCTCTCTAAAGCTACCACCATCACCATCTGTATTTCCGAGGTAGGTGAGTTTGTCCAGTTGTGTAGCTCTCAGCGTACATCGGCCCTCCAAACTCACGTGTTAGATCAATCAATTTAAGGCCTAATTTGGTTTTATTTTTTAAGAAAAAACAATTTATTTATAGGTTGTTTTTTATTTTTTGTTCTACTCGATATGAAAATCAAAAAAAATAAAAAAAAGATTAAATTTTTTTACTACAAATAAAAATAAATAATGTAAAATAACTAAATAAATCATTATTCAAAATCAAACCATAACATATATGTTGATCTTTTACGAGTAGTTGGTGTATTTGGCAAAATAACTGTTAGCAATTTTTAGTTTCGTGTTACTAATTTTAACTATAAAATATAAATTTTTTTAAATATTTATAATTTTTGCTACAACTTAAGATTATTTTTTCTTTTATTGTAATTACAAGTTATAAGTTTTACTGAACACTCATAATTTCTACTACAAGTTACAATTTATAAGTTATTAGTTTTAGTAATACCAAATACCACCGTTAATATTTTAAGAATACACATTTATTATTTGATGTAAAAAAAATAAATAATATAATATAAAATAAGTAAATAAATTATTATGAAAAACAAGGCCTTAACATTGGTGTTGCTCTTTTACAAGTAGTTATTTGATGTTTTAAGAACACACTAATATAAATATATATAAAAAAAAGTTAAAAATAAAAATAAACAACACAAAAAAAAAATAAATAAATAAAAAAAGTTATTATTCGAAATCTGGCCTTAACATCTGTGTTGCTCTTTTATAAGCAATTATTAGATATTTCAAGAACAAGTTGATCCACCCTATATTTAGATTTTAGATTGTATCATATATGCGCCAAATTAATTCTCAAAGCTTAAACTAACACTGAAAAATTCCGACTTTTTAATTATAGACAAAATTGACAACTTGAACAATCAGCCATCATTTGTTATTTAATGAACTTTCATGATTTAATTGAAAAAAAAATACATTTGTCTTAGAAGAAATGTACAAAGCTGCCTATTTATGTAATTTACACAGTTAAGTTATTAAAATAAACGAATTGATAACTGAAATGGGCCAACTTCGGCCTCCAATCCGTCCAACTAGACCGTTCAATCCTTTAGGGGACTAGAAATAGACTCACTTATTCTCTCTCTCTCTCTCTCTCTCTCTCTAAAATAAAGCTATTTTTATGTCTTTTTGAATTGTTAAAAAAATTACTAAAACGGGAAGAAGAAGAAAAATGTACACATGGCATGGGTTTTTTTTTATCAGCAATGCTATGAATCTAAAAAAAATACTCAGAAAACTATACAGAATTTAAAGTAAATAATTAAAATTCACTTGGAGTATATTTCACATTTTATTAAATATGAATTTACACCCTACAAATCACTTTCGAGATAAAATTCTAAGTACATAGATGTACGGGAGTGCCTCGTAATTATATTTGTTTGATGGGTTGAACCCAGCTCGATCGCGCTCACCTCACGGCTGATCTGCAAAATCACTAGAAAACTTGAGCTACCCGGTGGCGTCTTGCCGGATGCAACTTCGATGATTAAATTAGAAAGAATTTTGATGAGTTACAGTACTGCTATATGTTTGTGTATATTATGAAGAAGAAAACAGAAAGACCACCTTTACCCCATGAGAACTCTCCTCCTTTTATAGCATGAGAAACTCAATCTCTCTCCTCATTATTACTTTCCATGCCAAATGTCGCCTCAAAACGGCTTCGCCACCTTTGTCTTTAATCGAGAGTGATGGCTGTCACTCCACGGTCACATCACCATAAAGGGCATCAGTTTGGTCGTACACTGGGCCGAACTCCTCTAATTAGTCACGCTTCTCCATATTGCAGAGCACTCGATGGTATTCTAGCCGCATTTAATGTTATTCTGTACACAGTCTAATCATATTAAATGCGATGTCAAAACATTAAATGCGATAGCCACGATCGAACCACAGACCATGGTCCTTCTGGAGGTCGGCCATCGTGCCCCACACGGTGAACCGAGATGGTTATCGGGTTCTTTTCGGGTCTTGGATATTTGTGATGGGCTCGGATTGGTATTTCGACCCATCCCTTTTCATTTGCCCCTCAGCTCCTATTTTGCTCCGCACGAGGGGTGCTAATGAACTAACTTTATTAAAGTCGTCGTCACTGCCGCTATTTCTTTAAATACACTTTTAATTTATTCCATCCTGCCACGCGTCAAGATGAGATTGGCTCATTCGAAACGTCTCGCCCCTTTTCGAGGATGCAATGATTTCGCCTGATTTTCCAAGACAACTGTTGGCGCTTCGGGGTTTGGAGTAAATTATTGCTTATAAATGGGGCCCTTGGATTCCTCTCTTTTCTCTTTCTGCAATCCTCACCATTCTCATCTTCTTCAACTATCGCGTACTAGTTGCCTTCATTCCCCCCCGCCCAAACTTTCAACACATCCCACTTCTCACCGCCACCAAATGTGCAGCGTCATCGTCAACCTTCGCCTCATCGGATTTTAAGTCGCCGAAGGTGTATTCTGTCCTGTAAGTTTCCTTTTATTGGGTTTTTGGGGATTTATGTCTCTTATTTTCATCTGGGCCTGCTCTTCTTTTCTCTTCCACTCTTATTTCGTCTTCTTAACTCAGTTTGCGTAAATGGCGAGCATGAAGGGGAAATTTGTGAAAGAGGTTAATGCCCCTTCGGCCCTGGCCACTTTCAGGGACAGATATTGTGATTCGGACGTATCCGAATCTCCTTTCCGACCCAGGGGAAACGAGGTAGAGTTCCCCACTGCTGCCATCGTTGAGGCGGGGGTTCGGTTTCCCATCGCTCCCTTACTCAGGGAAATGTTGGCCACCAGTCGCCTTACTCCCCAACAGGTGTCCATCAATTTCTTTAGGGTTGTTTTTCATTATGTATATATTGCTTGCTAATGCCTCCTTTCTTTTGCTGCTATTTTTTATTTTATTATTATTTTTTATTACAACATCTTCGGGTCATCACAGTACTGCATAACCGCTATGCCGAGCTGGCAAGGGAAACTAAGAAACTGAGTAAAGCCTTTTTCCTATCGACACAACAGGTTAAAGACCTTGAAGCAGACCAGGCTCGCAATGTCTCAGCTCTGCACAACTTGGAGGCCAAGTTGAAGGCTTCCCATGAAGAGGAGAGGAAGGCAAAGGAAACTGCCTCCGCTGTGGTGGTCACCAACACTGAGCTCCAATCTATCCTCGCTGCTGCCCAGGCCAAAAATCGAAGCCTAGAGAAAAATCGCAGCAAATCTAGAGGCCGCAAGGATCGAACGAGATGACCAGCTCTAGCAACAGGGTTGGGACGAGTGTGGAACCCACCTTTCAAAGAAGGTCCTCGCGTTGAAGGTCGAGCTTCTGGCCGTCGGCTACAAACAGGCTCTAGAACGCGCTGGAGTGCCCTTAGACTCCCCTCTCTGGAGCAAGCCCCCCATAGACGCCGACGCCGAAGCAGCCGCAGTGGAGCAGATGGCCGCGACACAAGCAACCGAACATGATGCTCCGCTCGAGCTTTCTTTGCCCCGAGCCAGTGATCTCCAGGACACAGCCGCCAACCGTCATGCTTTCGGTGGGGCAGAGGTCGTGGAGATTCTTGATGACGGACACGAAGAGGAACGCGGTGGAGCTGAAGTGGTGGATGACGTTCAACCATGAGCCGCGCAATCATCCTTTGCACTCCTCTCCTCTTTTTACTTTCTTTCTTTCTTTTTTTTTGTATTGGAGTGTCGGCCATTTTCATTATGTAAGGTCGTGCTCTTCATCATGTAAATCTCATCGTTTGCAATTAATGAATTTGTTTGTTTCGAATGAGATCTGCCTCTTTCTATGCTTTCCCATAAACGAATAGTTCGTCAATCCGGTTGGTCCATTTCCATCCCAAGACCGATCTGGTTTGCGAGAGTGAGACCTAGGTCACTGCGCAACCCATCCTCAACAGGTCATCTATGAGATGTTAGTCTAACTCTCGAGAGGATATTCTATCCTCAGGCCGAGATGGCCTCACCGTTGAGGGGCTGTTGGAAACCCGGAGTGTTATTCTAACTCTTGAAAGGATATTCTATCCACAGGCCGAGATGGCCTTCGTCGTTGAGGAGTTGTTGAAAACCCTGAAAGTTAGCCTAACTCTTGAGAGGGTATTCTATTCTCAGGAGCGAGATGGCCTCGCCGTTGAGAAGTTGTTGGAAACTCTGAGAGTTATTCTAACTCTTGAGAGGATATTCTATCCACAGACCGAGATGGCCTCGCCGTTGAGGAGTTGTTGGAAACCCTGAGAGTTAGTCTAACTCTTGAGAGGATATTCTATCCTCAGGCCGAGATGACCTCGCCGTTGAGGGGTTATTGAAAACCCAAAGAGTTATTCTAACTCTTGAGAGGATATTCTATCCTCAGGCCGATATGGCCTTCTTCACTACCACTGATGCGTCAATTGCAAAATAGAATGTTGAAAACCCTGGACCAACAACTGTTTAGTGATAAAAAAAACCCTCAGGTTAGCTGAATTCCATGGCCGAGGTATCTCTCTCCCTTCCGCATCTTCCAGATAGTAAGCTCCTGGACCAACAACTGTTTTCACCCTATATGGTCCTTCCCAGTTTGGTCCCAACTTCCCGTCTTCCGATACTTTTGTGTTTTCCATCACCTTTCTCAAGACTAGGTCTCCGGAGACGAACTGTCTTGGTTTAACCCTCTTGTTATATTCCCGGATTATTTCTTGCTGATAAGACCTTATCTTGAGTAATGCTGCCTCTCTTCTTTCTTCAACCAAATCCAACTCACTTGCCAATAACTCCTCATTCTGCTCGGGGTCAAATTCGTCTGTCCTCATCGTTGGGAGGCCGATCTCCAGAAGTATTACGGCCTCAGTACCGTAAGCCATCGAATACAGCATTTCCCCAGTAGATCTTCGTGGAGTCGTTCGATAAGCCCACAACACGTGGGGAAGTTCCTCCACCCACTTTTCCTATGCCCTATCCAGTCTCTTCTTGATTCCGGTGATGATTGTTTTATTCGAATCTTTTACCTGTCCGTTGCATTGGGGATACACCGAGGTAGAGTTATAGAACTCTATTTTTAACTCGACACAGAACTGACGAAACCGCTTTCCATCAAACTACGTTCCATTGTCTGAGATGAGGGCATGGGGAATCCCGAATCTGGTAACGATATTCTTCCATATGGATTTTTTCATATCGGACTCCCTTATGTTGGCAAGTGGCTCTGCCTCTATCTACTTTGTGAAATAATCAGTGGCCACTACCATGAACTTTTTATTTTCGACAGTCCTAGGGAACAGCCTAACTATGTCCAGCCCCCATTGTGCGAACGGCCAGGGACAGGTGAGCGGGTTCAATTTCCCTGTTGGTTGATGGATCAAAGGGGAAAAGAGCTGACATTTTTTGCACTTTTTCACATACTGTTGTGCGTCTTTTTGCATGTAGGGCCACCAATACCCTTGTGAAAGTGCCCTGTGGGCCAGCGACCGTCCCCCCGTATGATTTCCACAGATTCCGTCATGTATCTCATAGAGTAAGTCATCCACCAAGGTGGGATGCACACACAATAGGTATGGTCCTGTGTAGGAACGTCTGTACAGCCTGCTAGTTTGAGAAAGCCAAAGACGAGCCGACCGCAACCTAATCTTGTGTGCCTCCTTCTTCTCGTTCGGCAGTACGTCATCCTTTAAAAATACCACAAGGGGAGTCATCCAAGATAATGATTCCTGCGCCGAGAGAGTTTCCTATTGCCCCTCATGTGGCTCACGTATACTCGAGCTTGGGAGGAATTACACCACCACCGTCCTCTCCCCATTCCCTACTGTCGCCAAAGTAAGATTGGCCAAACTGTCGGCATGCCCGTTACTGGCACGGCCTATCTGGCATATCGTGATTGTTACGAACTTTCTCATTTCTTCTCTTGCCTTTTGGAGGTATCTAACCATCCGTTCGTCTTTTCCTGCCAAATGTAATTTCAAAACGGCTCTGCCACCTCTGTCTTTAATCGAGAGTGATGGCTGTCACTGCACGGTCACATCACCATAAAGGGCATCAGTTCGGCCGTACACTGGGCTGAACTCCTCTAATTAGTCACGCTTCTCCAGATTGTAAGCACTCGATGGTATTTTTGCCGCATTTAATGTTATTCTGTACATAGTCTAATCATATTAAATGCGATGCCAAAACATTGAATGCGATAGCCACGACCGAACCACAAACCATGGTTCTTCTGGAGGTCGGCCATCGTGCCCCACACGGTGAACCGAGATGGTTATCGGGTTTTTTTTCAGGTCTTGGATATTTGTGATGGGCTCGGATCGGTATTTCGGCCCATCCCCCTTCAATAGACTTTTCCTTTTTTGATAGCATGCGTTTGGTATTATCTCTGTCTACAGCTTTTTTTAAAATATTTAGTGAATATTTTTAATATTAGTTTAAACAAACATTATTTCTTTTTAAATTGCTTTCATTTTGAGAAATTAAAAGAATAAAAAATCTGAACAAAGAAAATCCAAAGTTAAAAAGTGGTCAACTTGCTGGATTTTATGAAAAATAAAATAGTAATAAAGAAATAATACCTTTTTTAGAATAAGTTATTTCTAACTGTGATTTGTTTTTAAGTATTTTTTATGCATGTTTAAAATAAGTTCAAGAAAATCACCTCTTATTGTCACTGACTTCTGATTCAATCACCGTTACTCGTCGTTGTACACAATCCTGACCTCACCTCTTCGATGTGTTTCAAAAAGACCTAAATTTTAACCTCTTTCTTCCCTTGCAATGTGTTATGCGCCAACAATAGGCATTTTCTCTTTTGACAATCTATTTTGGGTATGTCCCTCTCGCTGGTAACCCTTTCTGCCATTACTCACTGGTTTTAAAATAAAATATTTTTAAAATCTATATTCATTAAACGTTTTTTCTTTGTTTTGCAGAAAAATAAATAAAATGTGTTTTCTATTTAATATATATAAAAATGCAAAAACTTTAAACGATGTCAAACAAAAGTTTCTCATACACACTTTAAAAAATAATAATTGAACATTTTTGTAGCGCAAGTGTAAATATTGAATTTTTCATTTTGAAGAAGTGCTTATCTTGATTTGCGAAAGCGTAATGGAATTTTCATTCCAGATCCAATTGACTCGGATTATATTAAATATATAGGAATACAATAATGATGGACTCATCAATTTATTTTACCAAATGTTGCTGACTAAATAATTTGTTATTATTATATTATAAATAAATATGAGTGATGAGTCCTAATAAATTAATATAATAAGTATTAATTAATTTTTAGTCCTATTTAAAAGACTTTTAAAAGATTTAGTCCCACTAAGGGTGTAAAAATGGCCCGAGGCACATCACTGTGCAAACCTTGCCCAGCCCACAAGAAGCCCGAGTCCGGCCCGAGCCCGCATATCCGTTCTCTGGGCCTGAGTCTACTCCTAACCCCGTGGGCCAACTCGGGCTTAGGCCCACGTATTTTGGCCCGAACCCGAGGCCTGCCCATTTTGTAAAACTTAAAATATAATATTTATGTAATTGAATACTTTTGAATTTTGAATAATAAAATTTATATTGCATTTAATTACTTAAACTGTTCACTTATTATATTTATGTATTATAAATATTAATTTATAACATAATTTATAAATTAATATTAATATATAATAAGTAAACTAATTTATAAACCTATAATAAATTAATAAACTTATAATAAAATATAAACTTATAAACTAATAAACTAATATTAGACTATAAATTTATAATTTATAAACTAAATAATTAACAAACTTATAAAATTATAAATTCATAATAAACTATAAATTTATAATAAAATAATAAACTAATAAATAAACTTATAATAAACTATAAAGTATAAATTTAACAATTAATAGTCTTATACAATAACTCAAAAATAAAAAAAATAACAAAAAAAAAGTAAAAAAACCGCAAAAAGCCCGCCCCATGGCCGAGTACTATGCCCAAGCACTGTACCCCCTGTGTCTGGGCCGATTCCTCCCATAAAAACCCAGCCCGAACTTTTAATGGGAGCCCGCTGGGCTAAGACTAGGCTTGGCCCACCCAAGCCCTGATCAGTTCGGGCCGGGCCAAAATTACACTCTTGAGTCTCACTATTAAATTTTTTAAAAATCTTGTTCTATTTTTTAAACGTCATTTTAAAATAAGACAAATATACCCTTTCGATGGCTTTATCCTCAATCCTCTGTGCACCCATAGCAATCAATCTTTAAAAACCCTAGTGGTGGAATCACAACATTTTTTTTCCTTTTCCTTACATGTATTCTATTACCAAGACCTCTCAAACCTTCACTTGAATCTAACACATCACCTAGCATTTATATTCAATCCAATCTTTTCTCTCACTTACCACAAATCCCTCTCCAAAATCTAATTTTCCCGAGAAAAAATAAAAGAAAATTATTTTAGATTTATCACAACACTTAAATTTCCAAAACCAAACTTTCCCTTTCCATTCCTCAATTCTCTCCATTATGTTCATTGATCGCACTTGCCGTGTTTGCCGTGTTTTCATGATGCTGGAGACCTCGATAATGGCAGACTCTCTTTGCGGTTCTCTAGATCGTGGGCTTTGTGACGGTGTTCGTGTGGTAGCGAAGCATCTTCAATGGCTTTTCTATTAGAGACCACTCTCGCATAAATTTGACCATCGCTGAGCACTCATAAATAGATTTGGCACCGACTACTACCAACTATATCTAGCCTCATCATCGTCTTCATCCCTCAGTTCTCTCTCTCTCTCTCTAACTGAAAAGTTTTTCTTTTAACTGAAATTTTTTTCTTTTAACTGAGAAACTACTCAATTAAATGCTACAAGAAATTTCTCCAAAAACTTCATCTAAGAAATTTCTCATATGAGAATTTTTCAATTAAATGCTATAAGAAATTTTTGCCTTTTTCAGTTAAATGTTATGAGAAATTTCTCAAAAAATATAAATTGAGAAATTCTCAATTAAAAGAGAAAGAGCTGTCTTTTTCTTCTCCCTACTCTGAAAATCTAACCCTTCGATAATCTCGCCGAAGAAGAAAGAGAAGATCGATAGCGGAGAAGAAGAAGAAACAGATCGTTGGCGACTGTGGGAGCTAGGATTTTGACAACGTCAGCGTCGGTGTCGGCTTTGGAGGAGAAGAAGAACACTATCATTGGCGCCAGAGAAGAAGAAGAAGCATTGTAGTCAGGGCCAAGGTTTTGGTGGTGTCTAAGAAGAAGAATGACACCGTCAACGACGGGAGGCTAGGGGTTTTGAAGTTTGGTTGTTCCTATGGGTATTTTAGACATAGCAAAATAAAATGGGATATATTTTTTAAAAAAAAATTGAGATGAGACTAATTTTTCTACAAATCTTAAAAGTTCCATATAATAATGACACATAAAATAGCAATAAAATTTAGTAAAATAAGATGATCATTATAATATCATTGATATGAGTATAGGAGTTGATTAACCAAATTTGCTCTCAAATGTCAAGGTTTGCACTGGGTAAGGAACACAGTATAAATATGAATATGCGGTGTGTTCATTATGTGGTGTGTTCAATTATGTAGGCACATCACGTATTTATAAATTTAGAAATTGATTTTACATTAAAGGATAACGGTTATTGTATATCAACATGACATTATATTAAAAAAATACATAATATGCATGTATTAATTAAACACACACAGAGCTGACCTTGAGTTGTATGGGGGCCTAAAGCCTAATTTTAAGATAAGGCCCTCTATATTTTCACAAATTGGAATTTTAAATTAATTTTGTAATATATATATATATATATACATAAGAATATACCTATTATTATAATATGTTTGCTTTATTCTTTAAAATTTTATTTTATTTTACTATGATAATTTAGGTAAAGAACAATAAAAAGCAAATTAATAATGATTTGTTTATCACTCTCATTTTTTAAGTTTCAAAATAATGGTAGTTTCAGTGCAAGACATGTCAAATTCATAGTACAATATGATATATCTAGAGTTCCTAAAATGATAATTGATCGAAGTCAATGGTACATCTAAATGGACGAATGAAAGTGACAAGCACACTATCAAATGAGAAACGAGTGAAACCGACACCACTTTATGTCAAATTATATTTATACTCATCTAAATTACCTACAAAGCTTATTTACAAGAATGCAATTAGTTTTGATATTTTAATTTTAAAATTTTAAAATATCATAACTTTTAATATATATATATATATATAAAGACTAATATTAAAATATATAAACTTCTTAACAAAATTTTATCGTATTAGTTTGTCTTCAAATAGCAAGAAATTTATTTTAAAAGTCAAATTATATTATAGTTATTAATTCCAAAAATCTTAAAAATTAAGAAATAAAAGTTCTGAAATTGAGAATTTAATTTTCAACTGAAATTTGACATAATTTAAATATAGGGTAAACAATTGGAAATTTCAAAAAATTATTTATTTACTAGAATTTAACTATACAGAAAATTCTTTGCTACCTTTACTTTTTTTTTGCAACGTTATTATGAGTTATTATTTAGAGAATTTGCTACATCAACCAAGAGTTACTAAACTGACTGTCCTATCAATATGTAAAAAATATATTATTCAAGTGACAATGGAAAATTAAAATGTATCTTTTCAAGTAATTGGTTAAACTCCATAACATAAGTCCGTGCACTCAAAAAATTAGTCTAAGATTTTATTATTTTTAATTTTATGTAAAATAAGCGCTAATGTATAAGAAATTTTCAGTAGAAACGAGTTCTTTTAAAGTTTAAACAATGAGAAATTTCTCATTGTTATGTATAATTTTTTTTAAAAAATAATATGCAATATTTTATTTTTATTTTATTATGAAATATGAGAAATTTATTATACTTTTGACATAAACCATTAAGAAATTCATTTATCAATACTCATGTATTGGGGAAAATGACTACATCAATATCTTTGTTATTATTTAAAAATTTCTCATACCTTAATGTAGAGTCTCAAAAATTCTTCATACATATTATATTAATTTTCTGTTCTTAATTTTGAGTAAAATTTTCACTTTTGTATGAGAAATTTCTCAATGTAAAAATTTTAAAATATAATAAACATATCTTTAAATTTCATTTATAAAATTTTAGAAATACGAGAAATCACTCAATTTTACCTTAATACATAGTATAAAAAAAAGTTCTCATACCTTAGTATACGGTGAGAAATGTTTTTCTACATATTATTTTTAATTTTGTTGTTATTAATTTTGAGTAAAATAATCACTTGCATATAAAAAAATTCTCAATGTAAACTTTATAAAACAATTTTAAAAAATTGTAAGAATATGAAAAACTACTCAATTTTACCTTAATACATATTATGAGAAATTTCCAATATTTTAGTATAGAGTACCGAACCATACTAAGTTTTTGTCCCAATCAATTGGAGTTCGTTACATGAATCATTTTACGTTATTCTACTCTGTTAATAGTCATATTTTCATTTAGTTTTAATTGGTTCATATTTTTTCTTAAAATGACATTCTATATCAAGTTAGGTTTACCATTTTTTCTAGTATTTTTATTACTCATGATATTGTCGCTATTTTTTACTACTGCATTAACTGGTTTACGTTGTATATGCCCAAACTATCTTAATCTATTTTCTCTCAACTTGTCACAATTGGTGTAACCCCTACTATTCTACGAATCTTTTCATTCTTAATTTTATCTTTTCTAGTCTTCCCACACATCCACCTTAGCATTCTCATCTCCGCAATACTTATCTTATTTATATGATCTTTCTTAACAGCTCAACATTCTGTCCTATATAAAATTACTGGTCAAATAGCTGTCCTATAAAATCTTTCATTCAATCTTATAGGTATCCGTTGATCACATAAAACTCTGGAAGCACTTCTCTATTTGAGTTAACCAACTTTGATTCTATAGGTTACATCATCTGTAACATTTCTATCTTTGTTAATAACTGTTTAACGAAAATATTCACTCTTAGGTATCTTTTAATTTTGAATCTTTACTTTTTCACCATTTATACTCATATTACTACTAAAATTATATTCTATAAATTCAGTTTTGTTTTTACTTATTCGAAACCCTTTTAATTTCAAAGATTTCCATCACATTTCTAGTTTAGCGTTAACCCCACTCCTAGTCTTATTCACAAAGATAATATCATCAGCAAACAACATACACAATAAAATTTCATCTTGAATATATTTAATTAATTCATCCATAACTAAGATAAAGAGAGAAGGATTCAAAGCTAATTCTTAGTGCAATCATACTGCTAACCACCGTTCATTAAGCGGTGAATAACAATAATAAGAAGGGATAATTACACTTACCTCCCATGAGATTTAAACTTATTACAGGGATCTCACATGTGGTCTCTGAAATTACACTAATCTCCCTTGAGATTTAATTTTTAACATCAATTGCACCAAACTGTTAAAATTTTCATTGAAATTTAATGAAAATTGCCCCTCCCACCCCAAAACCACCATTTCCACCCCAAAACCACCTTTCTCCCTCCCAAAAAACCACCATTCCCACCCTAAATTTCAACGGAAGGGTGATTTTGGGGAAAAAATGTAGTTTGAATGGTGATTTTGGGGTGGGAATGATGGTTTTGGGGTGGGAGAGGCGATTTTTGTTAAATTTTAACGAAAATTTTAACAGTTTGGTGCAATTGATGTTAAAAATTAAATCTAATGGGAGATTAGTGTAATTTCAGAGACCACGGGAGAAGTTCCTGTAATAAGCTTAAATCTCAGGAGAGGTAAGTGTAATTATCCCTAATAAGAATTAAACTTTGAGTAGTCAGAGTTCAACTCTTAGTAATCAGAGTTTTTTATCATCCATTAGACGGTAGTTTAGCATTTATAGTGGGGTTTTTTATGATTTTTTTTTGTCTTTTGTGAAATTTTTTTTATTTTTTAGATCATTTTTTTTACTTTCTCGATTCATCATAAAACAAATTTAAAAGTGTATCGGTTTTAAAAACAAGTTAAAAAAAAGTTTACTAAAGATAAAAAAATACCACATATAAGCCTTAAAGTAGCTTTTTCGGCTTATATGAACTTTTTTTGTCAATTTTTTTAGTTTTCTAATTTCTTGTAATGAACAAAATCTAAAAAGATATCATTATTTGAACTAACGTAAAAAAATATTCACTAAAATACGAAAATAAATTATATAAAAAAAGTTATCCTACACGGTGCCTAAAAATGCATTAAGACAAAGACTTTTACTATATGTACACCAATTGAGCAGAGATTTGGACATACCCCTCTCACATAGAATGGGTTCCACATGATTGTGTGACTTACCCTATGTGAGAGAGGTATGTTCGAATCTGTACATCTAGTATTTTTCTATGACAAATAAAAATTAAATCCCAAGGGAGGTTAATGTAATTTCAGATACCACACGGGAGGTTAATGTAATTTTAGATACCACATGGGAGGTAAGTGTAATTATCCCTAATAAGAATTAAACTTTGAGTAGTCAGAGTTCAACTCTTAGTAATCAGAGTTTTTTATCATCCACTAGACGGTAGTTTAGCATTTATAGTGGGGTTTTTTATGATTTTTTTTTGTCTTTTGTGAATTTTTTTTATTTTTTAGATTATTTTTTTTACTTTCTCGATTCATCATAAAACAAATTTAAAAGTACATCCGTTTTAAAAACAAGTTAAAAAAAGTTTACTAAAAATAAAAAAATTCCGCATATAAGCCTTAAAGTAGCTTTTTCGGCTTATATGAAATTTTTTTTTGTCAATTTTTTTATTTTCCTAATTTCTTGTAATGAGCAAAACCTAAAAAGATATTATTATTTGAATTAACGTAAAAAATATTCACTAACATACGAAAATAAATTATATAACAAAATTAATCCTACACAGTGCCTAAAAATGCATTCAGACAAAGACTTTTACTACATGTACACCAATTGAGCAGAGATTTGGACATACCCCTCTCACATAGAATGGGTCCCACATGATTGTGTGGCCCACCCTATGTGAGAGAGGTATGTTCGAATCTGTGCATCTAGTATTTTTCTAAGACGAATAAATAAAATATTCGACCACACTTTGGGATGTTGACGAATGAAATCAAAGGTGTAATAATACGTTTTTGTAGTTTGTAACCCCTCGAGATTGAAAATTTATTAGGTATTCTCGGACTATTATGTGGCATTATTTACGTGGTAATCTTGACATATAAAAATGTGTTGTGCACGATGTACACTAAGTAGGTTTCTCTTGGCTTCTATTAGCCCAATGAAGGTATATTCACATTGTTTCATGCGGAGTGTTTTTTGCTACATAAATAAATAGAAGTAATGCGTAAGTAATGCCGCATGATGCTCCGAAACTACTAAATAATTACTCTCGTAGATTAAGTAGGAGGTGCCATTTGTTGTAATTTTATAAATAATTTTAATAATTTATGCATACGTTGTTTTATTAAAAGCTTAGTGTGAGTATTAATTTATTATTACAGGGTTCTTTAGGAAAAAAAATAAATAAATATAGAAAATGTGAAATTTATGAATAAATCAGAAACACAGAACGGAGAGAGTGATGGTTGGGTAAAGAAAAAAGTTAACCAATATCAGAGTATTTGGCAGTATGAACCCGTACGATCAGGGATCAATCAATTATTCATAAGAGCACGATCATCCCTGCTATTTATAACCATCTGATGGAGTTATTAAAATAAAAATGGGACTCTTAAAAGATATCATTAGATCATGAAATCTCATCTGAACATTACGAATTAGTGCTCTACTCCCAATTTGCTAGATTAGCCTATGGTTGACCAATGTAGTACCCGACCTTCTCAGGTCGAATGACGTTGGGTCACCTAAGTAACTCAAGTAGGTGAGCCAAGGGTGTCTTCCATAGTTTGACAAGATTCCTTCCATAGCCACCAAATCACATGTCTTAATTTTTTTATTAGTGTTGAATTTGATTATCAATTTGTGTTATTTCAATTTTTCGTCTATTTGATTCTGTGTGATTTCAACTTCTAATATGATAGTGTTTTTGTGTTTTGATATCTCAACCTTTTTAACCTATGGAGAGATTTTTTATGTGATAATCAAAGGTAGAAATAAACAAAGAGTATAGGTTAGAGAGAAGAGCGTACCACCCTGCCATAGTAGCGAGCCTGTTTATAGTCGCGACTGCTGTCATAGTCAACAAGCTTGAAACTTCCATTAAAAAACTTTGAATTGCTTATATTCATTGTCTCTGGGACATTTTGTTGATTCTCTGTGAAACGCTCAATCATATAGTATGTGCTATATATCATGGTTTGGTCATGGCCTCACAATCTCATAGTATATGCTATGTCTTAGTATAGTCTGTACTATGTCACAACCACATAATCTATGCTATGCTTGGTCAGCTAGAAGTTAATTTGAGTAGCCCAACCCGATTGACTCGAGTAACTTGAGTGACTCGGGTCAGTCGAGCTATCTAAATCCTTAGCATATTTCAGCATATGATAGTCCTTTTTTTGTCAAGAAGTCTATTGCTCGAATAACCTGTCTAGGTTATTTATCTCATGTGACTCAATATATTCATTTTGGGGTTGTCTTTGTACCTTGGTAATACATTTTGTTTTCATTTATGTTGTGATTCCATTAACCACTTAATGTTTATCCTCAGCAGTTAACTTGAATTATTTGACTACTTGCCTCGAGTAACTCGGCTACGTGTTCAGTTCGAATTTGAGGAGTTTTTTTAAGAGATTGTTATTGTTTAGTTGTCATCATGCCCCAACCATGATCCTCAACATTATTTCCCTTTGTGTTAGCACCATTTACTCATTTCAGTTACTAACTCGAGTGACTAAGCTGTTACTTTGTTAATACATATTATCTCACAATCAACCACATACATTCTGCCCTCTACGCGCGCTAGTTGTTTATGGTGGCCCATTTTCTACGGCGTGTGTGCTCTATGCTCCTGTGCACAAATGTTTTTAGTATCGCATCTCATCATCTTCCTCAATCAAGGTCGGTGCCATTAATTCTAGCGACCTTAGGGCTCACCTCATTTTCCTTTTTAAACTCCGTCATGGCACTGTTTGATCCCTACTTCATCTGAGCCTTCCTCAACTCTTTTCTCTCTCAACTTTTTCATCTACTTCACCTCCTTCTTCGCTTTTTTTATATTACGTCATCGTGGCCATTCGTGTTACTGTTCATCTATTGACGTGAGCATTGGCGATCATGGGGCCTACTTAGAGGTCCGGTCTACTATTCCCATATTTAGATGGCGCATGGCCCATTTTCTCGATGAAAAAGGCAATCCCTTCTAGTAGGCAGTAAATGCTATTACCTTAGAATCGACCTCACTCGAGCATCTTTTTTCTCTGTTTACTGAAGTTAATTTCGATGAGGCTGAGATAATTACCCATTCCTTCGTTATTCGCTTTCAAATTGAGCGAGGAGACTACCCCTACTCATTTTTGCAGTTCAAGACCTCATTTAGCCCTACTTTCGACTAGTTCAAGTGGGTCGACAAGGTGATCCATAATCAGGTCCATTCCGATCTCTTGGAATGCTCTAAAATACTTCCGATTGTTATCATCTCACAGACATTGCATCTATGTCGAAGTACAACTAACTTGAAGACCATCATCTGTCACTGGAGCGCTGATTCGCATACATTCATCGCACCCTGAGCGAGTGGACTCCAACCTTAGAAGATGTTTACATTCTTCTACATCTCAGAGTTCGTGGTCATGCCATCTTTGACCCTGACCACACGTCAAATGCTAATAGTGCCACGGTGTTCGAGTTGCGAGACTGCGTAACTCGAACTAGTAACTACAGAAGTCAATTTGACGATGTCGAGAATCCTTTCGCCACTCGTCGTCCATCAAATAAGTCCACTTATGCCTGTTGGATCCGTTATGTCTTTAAAAACATTTAGCCGAAGAATGTTGATGGTGACCAAGTAGAATTTCACAGCGAAGGCTATAGGGGGATCTCTTCCTTCCTACATTTATCTCCTTTTCCTTATCCATCTATGTTATCACGGGGAGCCTCACGAATAGTGTGAGCCCCTCGATCTTTCCTTTAGCTCTGCAATTAGCTTGGGGTGAACATGTCCCTCTGGTTCCTTTATTTATTGGCACTCTCTACCGGTGACTCAATCGTATAAAGATTGAAATGGAACACTCAGTGGGCAGATACGATATCGCTATATTCCTCGCCACTTCATTTCCCCATGCTATTTTGTATGAGTGTTTTTCGGGCTTTGCTCCTCGTGCTCGCCTTCTTTTTCATACTAAAAGGGTTCAAATAGCTAGGGCGAATGACCAAGTCATCATTGAAGAGGTTGAGTGTACCAGTCCCCTGATTTTACGTTGGGATGGTCAGAGCACTGCTTAAGACCTCAAGACCTCATACCTTTCTTACTTAGTTCATCAAATTTTATTGCCCATCCTTATGTCTCGGCTCGTCCAAGCGTGATTTCTCCACACTAGTACTTTGATTCTCGTTATCGTTTCCAGCTCTAGTCAGCTACATCTCTCTAGGGCCTTCACCTAATTGTTCTTTCAATAATTCTCCCCGACTCCCTTTCCTTTTTCACCGAGAAAGGGCACCAGGTTCATTTTCTATCATCCCGATCGAGTAACTCACCAATTTGGTTATTGTTAGGAAACAGGCAACCCAAGAGGGGGGGGAGAATTGGGTTTCTTTGCTAGCAATGGATATTTAAAAATATCTTTTCAGAAAACCTCTTAATATCTCACAGAAAATAGATATGCAATTAAAACTTAATGCAAGAATTAAAAAGAGAGGGATAGAGATAATGAACCGGACACCAGGATTTATAGTGGTTCGGCTTGAACTTTGCCTACGTCCACTCCTCAAGATCTCCCTTGAGTGTTTTCACTAATCAGAATACTTCCGGGCGTATTCCAAGCCTTTACAAGCGTCAAGC
>JAULJZ010198383.1:0-19991 GCA_032270985.1 Heliamphora pulchella
CAGAAAAAGAATTTAATCTTTTTTATTGCTAAAGAAACCCAATTCACCCCCCCTCTTGGGTTGCCTTGTTCTAACAAATTTGTCCATATTCAATCCAGATTTTTTGCAACTTTTTCGATTTAACACTATTTTTCTCATCTTGTTTACCCAATTTAGTATATTTTTGCAGTTTTTTTATCGGGTTAGATTGGTTCCTATTGTTTTTGGTCATTCCAAATTCAATCGTGACATCAAATTTTATTAGTTTAGCTTCTAAAATTTTGTTTTGCATTATTGGAGCGTATAAGCGGTTGTTTTAGTCTTAATTCAAGCGTTGAATATTGGTTACGGTAGAATTTGAGAATTTTTATAGCCGATTCTGTTGAAGATTTTGTTTGTTGAGTTCAGATTTGTTATTTGTATCATTGATTTATATTTGAAGGATCGTCTATTTAAATATTCTAAAGAAGTCAAAGGTTTGAAAGTTTTGTAACAGATACAGTCTATTTTATTCGTCTAGAGGAATCTATTTTGTTCATCATGAGGAGTTTGATATTTAAATGGAATTTGTTCTCAGATAAAGTTTGTCCTCAGATAAAATTTGTCAATAGATGAATTTGGTGTCGGTTATCCAATTGCATTTATTGGTGAAGGAAATACTGACCGTTTGGATGACAAAATGTGTCATTTGGATCAAGTTTCAACACGGCTTGTACTTGACAAAATTTGATAGTTTGAGTAGCCAGTCTACCTAGCTCACAATTGGTTCGGATGTGATACGTGCATTTGCCCATATGTTGTTCAACTTCTGGAATTTGTTACCTTTGGGTTCAATTTGGCGTTTCATGACGCATTTGATGGGAGCATTAATCTGCTAATAATTTGATTTGAAGTTTTGGTCACCTCAGGTGAATTTGGCACCGCGAAGTGCATTTAGATGATGATTTTATCTATTGATTTGTTTGATTCAAAAATTTGAGCACTTTTAGTTCATTTGGTGGCATCTTTGGTATGTTTATTTGTTTGGAATATGGATTCTCGCTAAAGTAGAGATTGCTGGGAATTTTGGTTCAAATTTAATTCGAGTTGGTATAGACTTCTAGTCTCTCATGGTTATTAAATTCAATTTTCGCTCAAATTCAATTTGAATTCTTCTAACACAAGTATGATTAGATTAGGTTTCTTTTTGTCTTCTATAAATTTGAATATAGCATCAGATTATTGGTGTGTAAATTTTGTTTGAGATAGAATTTGTGAGAGTCGAGTGATTTATAATCTCTTTTCTATATATTGAATTTTGTCACTCGTAGACGTAAACAAATTGTCGAACCACGTAAAATTTATTTTTTTGAATTTGTTTGTGATTATTCTGGATTTTCTTGCACAACAAAATGCAATTTAAATGCATGAGCATGTATAAAATAATTAAAACAACACTTAATTTATTTGTATAACTTAAACTCATTCAACGGTCGTGAATTTATTTATCCATAAACTCACAAACAAAATAATGCAATATACTCATATTTTACAAAAAAAAATTGAATAAACCTCCACTGTTAAATTTTATAACTGTGATTATCTTTTCCTTTTTAAATCTTAATCTTAATTCATTATTTTCTTATAAAAAATTGCAGTCAAATATTAGCTTCAAATATATATATTAGCTTCAAATGCAGTCACAAAGAGCATTTCTATCAATGGATTGATGCTATTCGTTTTCTGTTTTTTTTTTTGTGTTTTACTTGTCAAAGTTTGGTTTTGTTTTGCCGAAGTTGGGTTTTGTTTTGCTGCTAAGGTAGCTGATTGATGCTATTTGTGTATCTTCTCATGGCTCTGTTTCGTGATTTATACGCAAGTGTATCTTCTATTCTTCTCCTTGGGTTATACGCAGGTGTATGTGGTGTACATCGGAAGCAGAGGTGGCGACGACCCAGATGAGATTTTGAGACAAAACCACCAAATGCTTACTGCTTTCCATGGCGGAAAGTGTGCCCACAGTCGACTTTTTCCTGTCTTCTTCTTCGTTGTCAACCCGAGCATTTCCCAAAAAGCAACGGCAAAACTCATTGAAGAAAGAATCTGTCAAAGAAAATGTGAGACTTCGTTATTCCCACTTCTTTTTTTTTTTCACTATAATCCCCTGGAGTGGCTCAATTTTTTGGTCTGTTGTCACTGGACATGTCTTCTCCTCAAGTATTAGGTTGCGGATGATTGTTATACAAAATCACGGGGGTTTAATTTGGTGTCGAATTTGAAAGTCTTTTTGGGTTGGTTGATTCGCAATTCAACTAACAGACTCAGTTGTTTGCGTTTCATTTACTGTTGATGAATGCCTGTTGCGGTTTCTGGGGTTCAGAATCCTCTCTTTCTTTTTTTTATTATGTACATCAGTTCTGAAATTATTCTACTTTTTGCTTGGCTCCGGAGAAAAGAGGAAAACAAAAATCAACAAATTACGTTTTGTTTGTTTTCAGCACAACGAAGCTTCAGTTGCCTGCTTCGTCTACTGCGTCTTCTTTTTCATCTTTATTTTGCTCTTTTCATTCATTCCGCTTCGTATATGTTTGGTTATGAGAAAATGTATTATTAATACTTCATTGATATTGTTTGTTCTTTAATTTTGCCAATACAATTATGGGTCTCAAATTTTATATATCTAATAAAACTTTATTACAATTTTTTTTTTTTGGATTAAAAAAAATGAATACAATTTTTTCTTTTTTGGATTAAAAAAAACAATACATGTTTTGGGGAATATCATAATATTTTTAAAATTAAAATTCTAAATGGAACTACTTTTTAATAGTTTGAAATTTTTTATATATCTATATCTGTAAGGGCTGATTACAATTTTTTCCTTTTTTCCCTCTTCTTTCTTCCCCTCATTTTTAACTTAATTTTCTTTTTAAAAAAATGTATACGCATTTTGGGAAATATCATAATATTTTTAAATGGAACAAACTTAAAAAGAAAGGTATGAGTGAGAGACTTGAAAGAATAAAGAGAATCAATGACAAAAAAAAAAAAAAAAAACACTAAAACAACTTCTCTATAAATGGCTTTGTGTCCACCCAGGATGAGAGAGAAGCATTTTTTTTAATTACAAGAAAGCTAATGGCGTGGGAGAGAGGGCTAGGGGTTTGAACCTGAGCGATAAGGAGCTTAGAGTGCCTTGACAAGAGAGTTTCTTGAGATGAGAGAAGCATAATAAAAGAAGAAAGGGAGCCACAAATCTAAGAAAGGGAGGAGAGAGAAACTTCAAGAAAAAAATATATGAGAGAGCCACAAACCTGTTGGGTAGACATTGACACTGTATATGGGTTGTTCGTTGCTCCTTGATTTTTAGCTCTTTAGTAATTGTATTATTATATTGTTTTAATCGGTTGTTTGTTTAGGCATAAAGCAGTGAGTTTTAGAAAATCACTGTGCATTACCTCTTTATCTCTGTATATCTCAATGTTGTATTAGCAACTCATTTTGTATTTTTGCTCTTTCTTATATAGGTGACACGTAATTAATTACATGATTTTTATTATTAATTAATTAATAGTATTTGAATTATTTTATTTACCCCATTAAGATTTTTTAAGTAAAATGTCATTAAACTGAGCAATTTTTAAGTTCATAAAAACTAAGAAAAATATAACTTTCTAAAAATAAAAAAGCTATTTCTCCCGAAACCTATTACCAAATTAAATTACCAAATTGTGTAGACTCCTCCACCACACGTTGATGGTTCATATTTCAAAGTTTGTTCAAAGTTCCGTTATATTGTGTTTTATTTAATATTTTATTTTCTTAAGATATTTTTATAATCGAAATCGTTTATTTTTTAGTATTTCTTAATTTTATTACTCATAAAAAAAATTAAATTTATTGGATATCTCGAATCATATGATCTGATTATATAATTTAGCACTATTTTTTGTAATATTTTATTTACCATTCATTTTTTTTCAGCAAATGTGATCTACTCACAAAATTATTAATATTCGATTAATTTAATTTTTTATAAAAATAATCTACTTAATAAATATTACATAATAAATAGTTTCGATCATAAAAATATATAAAAAATACCAAAGTAATAAATTAATTACATCCGTCTTTACTTGTAGACTATATTGCTAACAAAGAAGCATCAAGACGAAGAAACAAAATTGAAACAAGATTTCAGAGCAGCAACCACCTCAAGATGTATTAGCCACCTCTCTCTCTCTCTCTCTCTCCTTAATTTTTATTTCATTAAAACAAAAATAGAACAAAATAACGATACAAACGCATTGTATTAGCCATGAATTTTCTCATTTCTCCTTATATTATTGCCTCAATATTGAAAAAAACAAAATACGAATCAAATTAAGATATTATAATGGTGATAGTTGTGTCATTAAAATAGTTTTCTAGAGCTATTCTCTTTAACTTAAGTGAAAATTTACTTGTTTAACGGAATGTCGCATATTGATAAGCTAGCTCTATTCATGCGATTGAGAAAATACTGAGAATATTCTCATTAGTCATAATATACGAATAATTGCAAAAATAATATAAAAACGAGCATTCTCACTAATTAAAAATACTGAGAAAATTTTCACTGGTCAAAAATATTAAGAACATTTTCACTAGTCAAAGTCATTGATAACATTATCACTGCTGAAAAACATTGAGAACACTTTTACCGGTCATAATGTACAAATAACTGCAAAAACAAAATAAAAACAAATATTCTCATTGATCAAAAATACTAAGAACGTTCTCAGTGTCAAAAATAGTAAGAACATTCACAATATCAAAAGGTGTGAGAACATTCTCACTAGTGTGTGTGTGTGTGCGTATATATATGTATATATCATGCAATAATATATTACAAGCAAAAAGTCTTTCGTAATTAAGGAGGCAGTAGAAGAAAAAGATGTTATCACTAGTAAAAAATACTAAGAAACATTCTCAGTGTCAAAAACAGTGAGAACATTCTTAGTGTCAAAAACAGTGGAAACATATTTTTTTCATACATTCTCAGTGTCAAAACTTAGTTCGAAAAACTTCTCATAGATATTTTTCTTAATTTTATCTTTTTTAGTTTTAAATTAAATGAGCAACTTTTAAACGAGAAATTTCTAGATTTAATTTTTGCTTATGTATCGATTGATACCGTCTAATCTCGCCGTTACATCAGCAATACAAATATATTTTATAATGCTACCATGTAGAACCTTGTCTCTATTGATATTTCTTTTTTTATTATTTTTCATTTTCCTTAGCCATGTCTTTGAGAAAACGAGTAGCCATTAACAGTTTGTTTGATAACTTAAAAAGTAAAAGAAAAATGGGAGAAAGAAGGGAAAATAAAGGAAAAAGAAATAGGACTAGAGAGAAGTTTTAAACTGTAATTCAACTGTATTAGAAACCCAAGATAATGTGTTTAACATTGAAATAAACAGGAAGTTGGTTGAAAAGTGAAAACATAAGTCTCATTTTAAGGTTGAAGTCGCATCTAGAAAATTCCCACCAAAATGAAGAATGCATGAAGTGTGATATCTTGGTATCCCACATCGAAAAAAAAGAGAGAATTCCTAGGGTATAAAGAAAAATTTTTGGACCCTTACATTTAATGAGGTCTTTTCCCAAGTAGTAAAGACCCAAGCAGAATTTCACAGTTAAGCGTGCTTGAGCGGAAGCAATGCAAGGATGGGTGACCCACCTAGGAAGAACAAAATCATGAGAACTTTTGTCTAAAGTGGACAATATCGTTACCGTGAAGGGTCGGGGTGTTACATAAGGCATGGAGGCCCTCCACCTTCTGATATCGACAGACCCACCATTCTACCTCTCTCCATCAACGGGCCTCTCTCAGGCCGCGTGTTTAGCCTCTCAGTATATATTCTCATCTCTCAAACCATTAACCTCCAAATCGCCTTTTGATCACTTATTGGTTAACGGATTTGATGCTGAGCAAATTTAAAAATTGAAGAGAGTGGTGATGAAGAGGAAAAAGGGGGAGAGGAGGATGAGGAAGTTGTCGACGGGGACAGTGGCAGTGAAGTTGAAGATAGGTTTTTGAAAATTATGGAATTGTAGGAGTATTTGGAAGAAGAGGCGGCGAAAGAGTATGGATTGACGAAGAAGACGAGGCAAGAGTATTGATTGGTTCCGGGAACTGTAGCAAAACTCTTCTAAAAATGTTTGCTTTTTATATATAATCAATTTCCATATCTGTCCTTATCGATTGCGCACATTGTGTTTTCTTAATATTTTATTTTCCTTGTAATCGTCTTTTTGTGTGTAATTCTTTTTTATAAAAAATCATACTAAGAAGATAGTACTTTTTTATGTTTAAAGTAATTCGAGTTGCACACGCATCGTGTGCGTTCTCATTGCTAGTATATATATATACAAACAATTGTGCATTTTCTAGGATAACACAATAGAGCGCACACACTCTTCTCAACATATTAGCACACACCCACCAACTTACCTATTTGGCACCTAAGCATTTAATAGGTATAATTAATATTAAATCCTTTTTATTTTATATAATTATATTTAAAACTCTAAAAATAATTACACTTTAACCCATAAAAATAACATTTATCACATTATTTTTTGTTTTTTACTAATAATATTATTTATTAATTATTATTATTATTTATTTAATTAATTAAAATGAGATATGTCTCACAACCGAGCAGCGAATACTCTGCTGCTAATGTCACTTTCACTGATGGAGGCATAGAGGGAGTAGAGTACCCATACAACAACGCATTGGAGGTAACTCTTTGAATTGAAGATATGACGTAAAACATATCCTAATTGACCAAGGGAGTTAAACCAAGGTGATGTATGCCGATCTCTTCTACAAGTTAGGTCATAAAAAGGAAGACCTTAAGAAGTCCTACACACCCCTGGTTCCTGGGTTCAACGGGGAGCCTATCCTTCCCATGGGTCGAATCACACTTTCTCATGGGTTGAATCACATGCTTGTCAGAATGGGAACACAGGTGAAAAACATTGAGTTTTTGGTTGTAGATATACCTTCTCCATACAATGTCATAATGAGAAGGGCATGGTTGCACCAATTGAAGTATTCGGCTTCGTAAAATCTTTCATGAGTTGCTGCATCATTTCATGAGCAAATAAAACTTTTTTGGCCACTTGATTAGCTAGTTTCACGCTCACCTGTTGACGAATGTTTATTCATTACAATGGCTTCGCTACTTCCCTCCATTGAAGCCACTTCATGATTTTCTTCGCTTTGTTTTCTTGTGTGTACCATCTTTTCTGCAAGTTAACGAATGATGTCCCACTGGGCAATCTTGTTAACCAAAATAACAATTCTTTCATTGATATTAACAAAGAACGATATCAAGCGACTATGTTGAGGTTTAATACCTTGTTTTAGGACTTCTTTGAGAAAAATGCAAACACAAAAACTTCACAAAAGAACTAACTGAGAATGAAAAGAAATTTTTATTGAAGAATAATGACAAATACAGACTTTAACTAACTAATTTAATTCTAACTCCATTGGTAAGAACAAGAAAAAGTAAGTGGTTGGTTGATCGTAGATTATTTTCTTCTTTGTGACAAAACCTTTATGTAAGTCTCAAATTCTTTCTTTCAGGATTTGAAAAGTATCTGCCTCCACTTTGATTTGAATTCTATAGTTGCTTGTAACTGATTCGAATGTGTAACTGGCAAAGCAGTTATATATTCCTTAATAGATTTTTTTTTTCTGTTGTGCTAAATGGATGCCAAGAGTCACTTCCTAAGTATGTAAACCTTTTGCTGAATACTATAATCTCATTTGTCAGAAATAAAATAGGCTTTCAACGGGCTTTTAGATTGACAGAGGCCTTAATATTTAAAAACAACACCTTTATTTTACTTGAGAGAACAATAGTCAACACCTTTATCAATGTTAGATTTCACTAATTATTTGTAAAGTATGCAAGAATTCATTGATATTTTAAAGGATGGCATATCATTCAAAAATCAAACAAGTCCTTTCATTTGAATTTTTTAAAATATTCAATAAATCAGCCTGCTATACCAATGGAATTTATTAGACTATTTTACTTGTAATTTATAATGATTCCAGCTAATATCCTCTGAGCTCATGGACTCTTACTATGGTCTATATCCTGCTAATCACAAAACTTTTTAAAGTTGATATTTTTAAATTCTCTACCATAGTTACTTCTTATACTTTGAGATTAAAAAAAAAAAAGATCCCATTTTATTTTGAATTTTTCTACAAAATTTTGATAAAATGCGGAAAACATCATCCTTATAAGCTTGGAATAAATCATTAAATACAACAAATGTATATTGTTTGCCTCAAAGACTTAGAGTTCTTATAAAACCAAATAAATACATTTGCAATAGTTGTAGTTGTTTAAAAGTTGAATTACAATTTTTAAATTTGACTTTGGATAAACCAATTAATGACTAACTCTTTTTTGAAAAATGTTGAAATCAAGTCTATATGAATATGTCTAAGTCTTGTATGTCGTAATCAATTATGGTTACTTATAGCCAAATGACATTTTGTATCAACACAAGATATGTCATTTAGATTAGAAGAGTAAATATTTTTATATATTTGGCCTATAAATAAAGTTTTATTATCAGTGATGCTTTCTTGGTACAGTGAGTGTTATCAATGATTACTTTATTTTTTTAATAAAAAAGACAGACTTGTGATGGGATGATTATACTTTAAACTGTCAATAATTAAGATATTTTCAATTAAAGGAGAAGAACTTTTACCAACACCATCAATCCTAGTGATTTTTTTTCTTGCTATTGTCTCTAAATTACACAAATCCTCCATCTGTAGGTGTAAGTGATACAAACATACACTTGTCTCCAATCATATGCTTTGAATAAGCGCTATCGAGATACTATTTTCTTTTTTTGGATTCGGAATTGAGACACACCTACCAAAGCAATTTAATAGTTGATTTTTGGTTCGAGCCTAAATCTTTTGATCTGAGTAATAACAACTATGAATGCTTTATTGAATTTCGATAATAAAGTTATTCATGTTACAAAAATTAAAAAATAGAAGAATAGTCTAAAAACTTTTTTAGAGCTAGAAATGGAGGATTCTTCATTAAACAAACTTTGATCACAAAGTTCATAAACAAATTGGAATGGCACGTAAGTCCTAAATTCTAAGAGTTTTTCAAAAAAGAAGAAGAAAGAAAGCAACAAACTACTAAGGCACTACAAAATCGATTAGACTTTCTTCCTCTTTTCGTCTTTCTCTCCCTCTCCGTTGCGCTTGATTTCTTCTTCTAACCGTTCCTTGTATTCTTCGGAAAGCTCATTTTGGAAAAGTTTGTACACCAGAATCAATAATTGATTTGGCCACGCTCGTTGATACTTCTCTAAAAAAAGGATGTAAAAGGGAGAAATGTACATCTTATAACGTATCAATTTCGTAACAATAAAATCTCGTGATGTATAAAGGGTAAAAAAACCTGAGATTAAGATTTTACCATAAAGGCCCAATCAGAAGATTAACCAAAACTATACTTTGTTGAAAAACTCAACCAAAACATATCGTTTTTCACTAAAGTCGAAGTAAAATAGAGCATTTTAAAATGTAAAACAAGCTCTCAAAACATAGCTATTTATGTTGTAAAAAATGTCCAAGAGATAACCAACAAACTTTTTTTTGTGAAACAAATTTTCAAAGGTATACCTGAGAGCAAACTGCTCTAAAATTCTAAAAATTCTTGTAAGTGTTGGAAAAACACTAAAACCTTCCATCCTTTGAACATAGTTGTCGTAAACCAAAACTTAAAGTTAAAACATACAATTAACTTTGAAATCACATCCAACATCTCTAAAACTTGAAAACTAACATTTTAAACCATAGAATTTCATAAGAGAAACTAAGGTATAAGCCCGAAGAAATAACCCGACGATCTCACATGCATACAAGTCATGAGTGGATGGCCTTAGGGCCTTACAAAACGGATTCCACCAACTCTCAACTTACACTTACAATGTATGATAAGATTAAACTACAACAATACAATTCCAAAAGAGGGGTCTTCTCAAAGACATGTAATTTCATCAAAATGACCCAACTGAGTCCCCAATTATGGTTCACCGCACTCGACGACTTGCTCCACTTGATTACTTGAAATGTTTCCTACAACATGAGCCAAGACTCATAAAAAATAGACTAAAGAAGAATAAATGCATGATATGCGAGGATAACCATGTGAATGCACAACAAATCTTTAGTTAAGAAACCAAACTCACTTTTTTAACAAAATTTTCATTCACGTAACCAATTTTTATAGTGCAAAACCAACTCCATTTTAGCTCAATCATCATAAGCACTCGACTTTACCATGCACACACACACATGCACATATCTTCCGACGCTTTCCAAGTTCACCCAACCCGAGGTATTTTCTATTTTTCGTTAACTCATATCATCACAACCATCGTTTACCTCTTCGGGATCACCATCCGAATGGGTAGGATATTTATTACAAATCACTTTGGGATTACCATCCGAAGGGAGAACATACAGTAGAAACCACTTTGGGATCCCCATCCGGAGGGTAGGCAAACATTATAAACCACTTCGAGCTCACCATCCGAAGAGAAGACATACATTTTAAACCACTCTAGAATCACCATCCGAAAGGAGGACATTCAGAGGATATTCATTATAAGCCACTTCGGGATCACCATCCGAAGGGAGGATATTTATTATAAACTACTTCGGGATCACCATCCGAAAGGTAGAGTTTCAATCATCACAAATTCCTCAAGTTCCACAGGCGAGTCCAACCCAAACATGGTCCCTCTTGCCAATCCCACACAATTAGGATTCAAGACATTGCTAAATTCTAACATTCTTACATTTAGTGTTTTCGGGTTGAAAATAATCCAAAACCACCAATCGAACATATCATGATAATTACATTTCACCAAAATCATCACATTCATTCAATGTTCCCAACCCATTATTTCATTGTTTTCTCATTTCATCAAAGTTCATAGAATCTTTACATAAATAGGTTACCACAACCTTCGATTTACCAAAAATCACCTAAATTTCATCATTTGAATTCATTAACTCAAAAAGCCCCAAATTTGTTCGAGGTTTAACCCCACCATAACCCTAACTCCTCATTTTTCAAATGAAAGCATCTCCAACAATATTAACATGATAGATTTATCTTAAATCACCCATAAACCCAAGATTTAGCTCGCTTTAACATCAAACCCTAACCTAAGGTTCCAAAAATATAAATTTTTATAATTTTATGCAAATCCAACAACAATATAACTCATACACATGTATTGATCAACGATAGTCATAGATCCAACCTTTTTGAAGCTCAAGCAACTAGAAACCAACCCAAGCAAGCTCCAATCGACCAAATCTTCCATCGTTGGATGAAAATGAAGCTTTCAACGCCAAGCTCAAACCTTCAATGGGTGCTCAATCAAGAGGGAAGCAAGGAATCCCCTCTAGGGGAGCAAGGAGGGCTCTAAGAAATCATCAAACCCAACCCTATGTCTCAATTCTTGCTCTAGAGAGAGAGGGATAAAATGTCTTAACTCACAACTTAAAGCCTGCTCGCCGACAGTCTGCTCGAGCAGATAGGGGTTCGCTTGAGCGGTCCCCACTTACTCGAACTCTATGCCACTAGTCCGCTCGAGCGGGCAACGCTATGAGGGGTTCCGAATCAAAGCTGTATAAATGAATCAAATAATAAGGCAAACACCTCATAACTCACCCAAACAATCCACAATAATAATCATCATGCGTTACCAAGCATATGGTCATCATCATCCATCATTTACATTATTAAATTTCAAAATCCTTCGCACCATTAAACACTTTTTCATATACCACAAAAGGTCCCAAAACAAACTTTAATTAATTTTCAAAATAAAAAGAAACCTAATTCCTACACATCTAGCTCACTACCTTAACAAGCCTCACCCAGTTGTAACCAAACTGGTGAAGGATGTGATGTGAGTAATAGAAGGCGGTCAGTTTCAGCCCGATGAGCAGGTCCCTGGGCTGGTCATATCATAAATCTTTCACCAGGGACACTGACATATGATGCCCTCTTGGTTAATGAGGAAAAGTACTCTCTCCAAGTAATCTCGATAACGCATAAACGCTAGGATCGTTAATGCACAAATAAGGCGGTGTTATGAACGTTAGAAGCTAGCTTCTCAAGAAGATTTACTTTCTCTATTAACTAGATTTGGCCAAAAATAGAAAAGGCATGATAAGTCATAAAATCTTAGAGAAATCAGTAAAAAGAGAGAAGAGTGAAAAATGAGAGATGAGTGGAAAAAGGAGAGGAGCGGTTAAATTTGAGAAAAATTAGTACAAAGAGGGATGAACAGAAAAAAGATAGATGAGTGATACTTGGAGAAATAAAGGGCCGCTGGTGAAAATAGAGGTCAAACCACAGTGAACGACGCATCTATTGTGCTACGTTCACCAAGTCAAAATTGTCCTTGCCATCGTTGAGGGACGAGGAAATAACGAGTAAGGAGGCAGATACACAATGCATAATGGTGCAAAAACTAAAGGGAGAAATCAGAGGGGGAGCATGTAGGGCAAAATCTATCAACAATGCGTAGAATGTCAAGGAACCTGTCGAGAGAGATAAACGAGGTCTCTCGACCAGTAAGTCTGTAGAGATACATGATCTGTTTCCTTATGGCTACAAAAGGGGTCGGCACTGAAAGCAAAGCTAAAAGTATTATTACTATATTATAAAGGTTTAAATAACAATAAAGGGATACATCATGTATATAGGCTATAAAAAATCCTAATAATGGTAATAAATTTAAATAAGAAACAAGATTATAATAATAGGTAAATATCACAATAATAATAGTATATTCTCACAATCCTAATAATGTGTAAATATCCAATAACAATAATAGTATATTCTCACAATCCTAACAATCCTAATAATGTGTAAATATCCAATAACAATAATAATATATTCTCACAATCCTAACAATAGAAAAATATCTCAATAATAATAATAATATATTCTCACAAGTACAACCACGGTCTCTTGAGGGGGGAGATCCAGAATGGTAGTGAATTCGTCAATCTTGGTTCATAACTCCTCGTAGCCAAAACATGAGCCTTGGGATCCCAAAACTGCATTGCGACCTTCAAAAGGGGTTTGTCGACCTTAATGGCTCTTAAGGAGAACAGAGCACCGAGGCCAAAGTTTATAAAGTTTTTTCATTCGATGCAGGAGAACTAATCAATCCAAAAAGAAAGAGAGTTGTTGAAAGAGGAAGCCATGAGAAAAAAAGAAATGGAGAATTAGAAGGTTTCTCTTAGTGAATGGAATGGGAAATTGAGACCCTCTTTTTATAGAGCTGGTGGAGTGACGATCAAGTAATCACGTTGGGCGATCGCAACCTTGAACCTTGTTATCACAACCTTTGTAGTTCACGGCCTCAACGTTGTGTGACCCCGCAAACCTCACTTTTATATGATCGCAAAAATCATTCAAATTTTATTCATGGTTACAAACTTGATCTTTGCAACTAGGCACATCATTTTTGCGGTCACAATCTTTTATGGATGTTCTTGTTTACATAGTTTTCTTTTGGATATGAAGTTGTCCGAACTTTCGTTACGACCAATCGAGTTATGCAATTTGCAAATCACAAACACAAATGTTTTTAGTAGTTTAGTTTATGTCATGGGATTTATATCATATATTTCGGGGTAATTCATCAAATCTAGTTAGCATATAGTTGTGTTATGGAAAGAAAATAGTTGTTTTATAAATAAAGGTGGGAAGGGAGGAGATCCATTCTCCTTAATATAAGGTCACACTAATGTGTAATAACCACTAATTCTAATATAAAATTAGAAAAAATAATTTTTAACATTTATATTTGAAAAAAAGGTGATTTGGCCCCAAGTCCTAATTTTAGGAGTTTCTTAGAGTTAAGTCCTATTCAATTTCTTTTAATCTTGAAAATTCTAATTTGAGCTAAAAGTCTCAAAATGACCATTTTTGTCATTTGGTTTTTTATACCATGCTATCCAAACAAACCATAACGGCTCCTTGATTTGCTCCTAGTACATAAAATCTAGTATCAAAGTGAATGTTCCATTATGGAAATGAGGCGAAAAAAATGCGATATGTGAAGAGAATATGCGTTGATATAGAATATATGGATTTTTCGCCGATCGATTTGGGTGGAAAATTAGAATCGAAATAGCCATGTGACAGAATGGAGATCAAGAGTAAGTTCCCTAAAACACATGGCGTAAAACCCTTTCATTCGACTGAATTAAAATTCAAAATTGAATAATAAGAAAATGTATTGAATAGTGTTATCATGTTTTATTTTCTTTAAAATGAGAACTTGTAGCCAATTGGAAAAATGAGATAAAATGTATTCAAAATGAGTCTAATATGGGATGATTTAAAATGGGAACATATATTCAAATAATAAAATGAGTCATAAATGAGAAAATGTATCCAACAAATGGTTCAAATATGGTATAACTGCAAATGAGAATATGCATTGAATAATGTTCTCATGGGTTGTTTTAAAATGAGACCATATATTTAAACGATAAAATAATTCAACATGTATTTAAAATGAATATAATAAGAGTCATATTTAAAATAAGAACATATATATTCAACTGTTAAAATGAGTTATAAATATCTTGAGAAAATAATTTTAATGATAAAATTAGTCATAAATAAAAAATGTATCTAAAAAAAAATTTATGTATGAACTGCTTTAAAATGAGTCATAAATGAAAAATGCATAATATCTTGCTATGAAATCTCTTTCTGATTGGATACTCACAATTTTTATGATTTTATTTTCATGTTTTAGAAGATCTGTAATATCCTCAAAATGAAATTATGCTTAAAATGAAATTTTCACAATCCAAAAAAGGAAATCCACTTATCTAATAGAATTATGATCAAAATGGTATTTTCACAATCAAAAATCAATCCCCAAAAATCCGCAACAGTTTTTCGAAAATAGATTCCACTTACCTAATATATGGAATTGAAGCTACGTATAAACATATAACCATTCTTTTTGATTTGATCTTTAAATAAGAGTATAGCAATCCAAAATATTTAATATATTTAAAAATAAAATCTTGTGAAATTGTCAACTTGTCAAGGGTACTTATCTAAAAACAATTAGTAAATATGGAACCTTTGGCTAATTAACTCATTGAAGAAATAATTTTAGCATGATTTTAGCCAAATACACTCTTCTGGTTGTTCTTATTGGACAAAATTACAAAAATACCCTCTTTTCTATGTATCCTTATTTTTCTTCTGTCCAAATATCTGAATGGTATTTTCGTAATTCTGCCTCATGAAATCAAATAGAGGAATGAATTTTTCTTAGGGGAGTACCAATATCATTTTTAGTACTTTTGATATATATTTTTATTTTTTAAATTTCCCGAGACAGTCTATAAAATTAAAAATTTTAATCATAAAATAATTTAAAAAAACAAAAATAAGTAAATTTTTCCTAATTTAACTTAAAAATAAAATATTATTAAAAAATATAAATATATAGGCCCTGTTTGGGCTAAATGTAACGAATTTTGCTTATTTTTGTTTTTTCAGAATTTTTTTCGTCTTTTGACTATATTTTTTTTATATTTTCGAATCGTCTTAATAAAATGAACTTAAAAAGTAAAATTTTTTAATCAAAAGATAAAAAAAAATTCACTAAAAATGAAAATAAATAACATAAAACTTGACTTATTAACTTATTTTAGCTTAATTTTGTTTTTTTTGAATTTTTTTATATTTTAATTAATATTTTATTTTTTTAATTTGTCTCGCTAAAAAAAATGTAAAAATATAATAATTTAATTAAATAATAAAAATTTTATTAAAAATAAAAATATAAAATATAAAATAAATAAATAATTAATTATCCCAAATATGACGACATAAGGTGCATGTATTCTTCTGACAAACGTCAAATATTTGACCTCGGTGGTTCTTGCTCAGAATAACTTGTCCTAAACCTTGCTTGTATTGATTCTCTCTCCTTTATTCGATTCCTCCCCAACTACGCTTACAGAAACAAAAAGCCCGAACGGTATCAAGATCAATCTCTTTGTCCTGAGCCCCTAAAACCAGTGAAAAAGAAGCAAGAAAACCTCGTCTTCCTTTGCGAGTCTGGTAATATACTTCGATTATTGATATTCGCAGTAGAGTCCATACGCACCAGAATCATGGTTAGGGAAGATTGTTGCTCGACTCAACTCATCGACGGCAATGGCGAATTCAACGTTTCCGGTCTCGACAAGTTCATGAAAAGTGTGAAGCTCGCTGAGTTGGGACTCTCGTACGCTGTCGTCGCAATCATGGGACCCCAAAGTAGTGGTGGGTATGCGGATTAGATTGAGCTCAATTTGTATCTGTTGATCAATCTGTTTGAATCATTAGTTCAATTTAGCTCTACGTGCAATTAGATGTGTTTAGTGTGTAATATGTGTGTTTGTGGAACTAAGGTCGTCTTTGTATTGGAGGATTGAAGGGTGGGATTGAACTATTGGTCAGAAATAATTTTTGCATCATATGTTTAAATGTAAAATAGAGGTCTGGACAAATAGTCTGCATTGTGTTGGATTGGACTATTAGTCTCGAGTAATCTTTGTAGGGCTCGCTTGGTTGAATGACTGTTTTCATGGAATAGTTAGTGTATTCGGAGTTAGTGTCTAGAGTATTATGGATTGGATTATTAGGATAGTGTTTCTTGTATCGAAAGGTGTTTGGTTAATAGTAGGATAACCTAAGGATAAATAATACATTGTTTGGTTTAATATGATTTTGGTGGGAATAATTTTCTCATATACCAAAATGTTTAAAATAGTCCTGGGACTAACCAATTCACCCCCATGGGATTGGGATAGTGAAATAACGCACGTGAATTATTGACTCAATAACTTGAATAAAAAATCTAACAACGCGGCCCAAAAGCTTAACTTCAAGTTATTAGTAGAGCCCACAAGTTTTTTTACATGCCAGATTTAATTTCTATCTCTCACCAATATGGGATGGGGTATCACAATATCTCCCACTCAAATACGCGGCGCCCTCGTCTCGTGACCTAAGTTTTTCCATTAGTTGGGATATTGATAGCAGCCCATTAGCGGACACAGAGCTGCTCATTAGCGCGTATAAGATATACAATCTCGAGATCTCTACCCCTCTCCGGAGCCTCTATTCCTCTATCTACACTACCACAGAGTCTTACATGGTTATCAGAGTTAGCTCTGATACCATTTGAAACGACTCAAATGAACCACTGACCCAATAACTTGAATAAATAGCCCAAAAGCTTAAGTCCAAGTTATTAGTAGTAGTTCACAAGTTTTTTTATATACCAGACTTAATTTCTATGCCCCACCGTGGGATGTGGTATCACAAATAGTCCCTCAATGAGCGTGTTAAGTTAGTTGGACTTGGGGGTTTTCTAATTCCCCTCGATGTGCTTCCCAAACGTAGGATAAATAGTCCCATCCTTCATTTCTTATCCCACGTCCAAACATCGTAGTGGGGTCATGCTAAGGATCGCCCACTGGGCGGTGGATAATAGGGTACAAATATCTATACACATTTTACCTCTTATTTACCGTCCAATGGGCCGTGGTTAGCATAATCCATCTTTGTATTCCATGCTTAGATGCGAAATAGAGGTTTGCACACACAATCCGTTATATAAGGGACTATTAGTCTGGAGTAATTTTTGTATCCGATATTCAGATGAAAAATAGAGGATTGGACACTCAGTCCGTTATATGCGGGATACCTAGTCGGAGTGGGAGGCAGAGGATGGGATAGAGAGATAAATGATTAGAGATAGACATGGATTAGAGGGACGTGGATTTGTCATGGGAAACTTAATCCCTCCTTGTCCCTCCCAAACAAACAAACAAAAGAGGGTGTTGATTCAGAAAGTGATACACAACAATTGATATTTAACGGATTCAGTTTCTGGCGCGAGGTTCAGTTCCTTATATTCATTTATGAAACTTTACACGTGGGAAGAAACTTAATTCCTCTTAATCCTATTCTCCAATACAAACATGGTTTAAGGGTTTAATATTTTTTTATATGAAGTATCGCTCCCGTACTCAGCCCAATCACTTCTTTAGACACGACTTTATGAAAGTTTGCATAGTTACGAACCAAGTCTGTCGTGGTTATTTGTGTGTGCGTGTATGCATTATGTTTGGTAAATCAGCTTTCCTTTTGGCTTAAAAGTCACAAAAAAGTTAAACTGACAAATCTCAAAATTTTCTCTTTGTATGTGACTTAAAGCCACTTTTGTACTAGATGAACTTTTTGTTTATTTGGCTTAAAATCAAAAATAGCAAAAAGTCCGACTTTAAGCCAGGTTACCAAACAACGTCACAATATATGTACAAATACTATACATATTATTTTTCCTCATGCACTAATAGAATGATTCAATTATAACAGGGAAGAGCACACTGTTAAATCATCTTTTTCATACCAATTTTAGGGAGATGGATGCATTCAAGGGAAGGTTGGTTTTTCAGTTTTGTTTTGTTTTTCAAGTGTCTTGAATTGGTAGATGTAAAGTTCAAATTGTCTATTTTTATTTTGCTGCTGTTAGCATTCACCATGACAGAATGAGACATGTAACATATATCATTTTGCTGCAGGAGCCAAACAACAAAGGGCATTTGGATTGCAAATGCTGTAGGCATTGATCCTTGTACAATTGTCATGGATTTAGAGGGTACTGATGGGAGGGAAAGAGGCGAGGTAAATGACCTTTACACTCATGTTTCTTACTTTGCCTGAGAACGAAAATGGAAAAGATAGGGCTCAACTACTGCAAAGCTTATTATTACATGAGTCTCTCCTGAAGCCCCGACCTAACCTTGCACATTGATTTAACAGTTTTTATTGCATACTTAAGTAGAGATGGAAATGTCGTGTTTCCATTAGAATTACTCATCCATTAAATTACAATATCCATTAGATTAGAATTTGGGGAATGGGGAAGAAGCATTTACTTCTCAGCCCGTGCTTCTTGCGTCTATCTCTTTTTTTTTGTTCCTATTTATTCTGAAATGACAGGTTAGCTAATGATGATTTGGGTAAAACACTAATGCAAAGAAAATATGGGCGTTTAGCATAGGTTGTTTGGGTGATTATGCAATTTAAATTATTTTAATATGATTTGATTCGAGAGTATCTATTGCCTCTGGAAAGATGACATGGAGAATTTCTTTGGTACCGTTGAGGTTTTATTCTATGTGACATACTAGTGCATGGCTTTGTCCTTCCAAGCCATTTGAATCATGCCCTTATCAAGTAGATAGATTTTCACAAAAATCTATGCAAGATTCTGGCCTATTTCGAAAGGTGTCGAGGAAAATTGGGACCATGGAAGTTGCTTTGACCCTTTCCATCTATGACCTTTCATTATTGTTCATCTCATTTCTATTTGAAGGGATGTAGGGAAGGCTTCATTTGTTTTCCTGTTCAATCACTTCAATGAGAGAACCTCTGCCTCTGCTGCTGTAATTTAAAGTGGTTTATACATTACTTAAATGTTAATGATAAATCAAGTCCCTTTATATTAGTGAATTTCATTATTAGGAGAGAAGTGCGATAGCCTACTTCATCTATTTTGGCCGCTAATTCTGAATGATTAGGTTCAATGATTACATTTTTCATCAGACCTTATTACCAAAAAATACAATCATTAAGGTTTGATGGTTATGTAAAATGTAGCAACAGGCCCCTTTGCGCCTTGCGTGTACCTTCTTAATAATTATTTAGTGACATTCTCAATCCCTGAATACCTCCTGTCTTGTCTGATTAAGTCTGGAAATTGGAGCTTGATTTGCAGAGCAGTTAATATCAATAGTTCATCGCCACCATCATTCAATCCCCAACTGCCAAACCACCAGCATAAAACTCCTGACT
>JAULJZ010198402.1:0-19986 GCA_032270985.1 Heliamphora pulchella
GAATCAATAACCATGAATGGTATTGATTTTCAGGATTCAATTGCCAATTCAATTGCAATTGAATTCTGCTATTGAATTTTGGAATTCAATGGCCAATGAAATCACAAAATTTCAACAAAGTACATGAACGTTAAAAGACAGCCCGCACATGAATATCGCAATAATAATATTATAATGATTATATTTTAGTGATCACATTTAATTACTACATAAAATAACATGTTGTGAGTAGTATTTAAAAATAAATATTAAATATAAAATATCACATTGTATAATAACTAATTATAAACATCAAAGCATTACTCATGTTCCGATCTCCCAACCATGTGACAAACCTCCCGTCAGAGCGCGACATTTATTGTCCGTAACCGGCGGGAACAGAGCACCGCCGCTTGGCTACATGCCCAATTGTGGAGCTGACAAAATCGCTACTTGCCCATTTGTTTTTCAGGCCCCATCTGTTTTTGTTTTCGAATCTTTGTTCTTTTTACTTGTTTGGGCAGAACCGGTGGTGAAAAAAAAAAATGTTAATTGCACAGATAATGGATGATTGATCAAATACAGACAAAAAATAAGAACAAAAACTCTGTAGAATCACTCTAAAATCCTGCAAGAAAGAAAAAAAAACCATTTTAATTGAGAAAGGAGAGAAGGGATGGGATGCCAAAAACAAAAAGATTTTGTGCTCCACATTGAAGGGTTTATTAGGATCTTAAATACGTCTTGTTTACATGAGCCTAAATCAATGTTAAATGGTGGGGGTGCATTTTTTCAATTTATTTTTTTATCAAAAGCAGCGATTAATGAGTTAGTTGTTAGATTATTACAAAATGTATTAATTTCTTATCTATCGGAGTTGAATCCAAAGTTTTACGGTACAAAGTGCATATATACGACGGCTGAGCCAAAAGTTCTGATTAATGGGTGGGCCTTTGATGGGTGCTTTTTTGTTCACTTACGTGTAGGAATAATACATAAATTAAGCTAATTAATCTATCGTCTAAAGCGTCTAACTTGGATGAGAATCTTAAATTTATAAGATCATATATGATATTATAAATTTATATATGAATATGATCTTTAAAAATAGTTCATATTAATGAATCCTAAACAATACTATTTATTTAGTCTAATAAGGTTTTTCTTATAGTATAAACTATTTTGTATAAACTTGAAAAATAATTCTTATTGATAAAACTCACAAAATATATTATTTATTAGGAACCTAAATAAAATAGACTAGGCCAAAACTATGCCATAAAAAAAGATTAAATAGATTACCCCTATTATTAATCTATAAGGGTATGGTAAAAAATGATTTTAAATAAAAAAAAATTAGAACTTGATTACGAATTAAAACATAAAACATAAAAATAAATTTAAAATAAAACACTTTAACTTCAAATCTCAGACTTCCAAAATGATGCAACCCTACTTACCTAAAGATAGATGTAAACAATAATTATCTATTTATTAGTTTAAGTTGTAAAATTCACAATTAATCCAACAATAAAGTCTAACTCTATTAGGAAAAAAAACAGGGTGAATAAGCAAATTTATTTGATTCTCAATACGAATGAGTTGAGCTTTATACAATTGTATAAGACAGTTTTACACAATTGTATAAAACTATATATATATAGCCCATTTGACAAAGAGAAAAAAAAAGATTAAAAAAATCAAATCAAAATACAAATTTTTAGAATTCTTTATTCAAATTCCAATCACATTAAGACAATAATATCCAACTTGATAACTTATTTTACTACCAATGACACACACACACACACATATATATATATATATATAATTATTATAGGAAATTATATAGAAGAACAATACTGCTGATTTTGAACAAAAAGCAAAAAAAAAAACTTTTTACTCAATCAACCAATTTAAAAAATAATAACTTAAAAACTAATTTACCCAACAACTTAGTTTAAATCCAATATAACTTTTTGACTTAAAATGCAAAAAAAGACAAAAAAATAAATTCAAGCTAGTTGCCAATTAGGCTATGAGTCATTCTTATCTTTTACATAACCAACAAAAACAGGTCAATATTATCTTATAAAGATAAATCAATATTATCTTACTCAAAATATTAATTTTATTAGTGTCATTAAATAATAATACTATACCAACAATGCCAAGATCCAGCAGATGGAAGATAGGAGACAAGGTAAGACCATTTCCAACCATTTAATTGGCATATCCCTTTTGTCACCAACAGGGATGAGATGACAGTGGCTCTGAGTAGGGGTGGTCCTTTTGCCTGTATCTGTAAAGCACCAGAAGACCCAACAATCACCTCTACAAAACAAGAAGAGCACAGGATTTGTCTGTATTTCTTGCATCAACCACCCCCAACCCCACCATGGGCATATATTATCATGTTAACATCCTAGCGATTTATGTTTTGAAATGTACGTTGTAAAACATTGTATATTTTTGTTCGAAGACATTGAATTTAACGTTCCAAAGCATTCTCAAATCTTTCATATTTATTCTTTAGTATTTTTTGCATAAAAACAATTTTTGATTAAGAAATTAAAATTTAGAGAAAGTAAAGCTTTGGCAAGACAATATGTAATAAATCTAATTATAATGCTTTTTAAAAATTTATTTTGCATAAATAATTTGAAAAAAAAACAATATATTTATGTGATGTTTATATTACAGAATAAGTACACAATTCAAATTGAGGGTGTTTGGCAAAACATCTTGAAACAACTTTTAGATGTTGGTATTAGATGAACACAAATAATATTCACAATTCAAATTGAGGGGTTTAATATTCATCTGTTTAATATGCAAACAAATAAATTAATCTATTAAGTACATGAACACAAATAATGCAAACAGATAAATTTATCTGTTTGCATATGAACACAGATAATGCAAACAAATAAATTTATCTGTGTTCTTTATACATGTTTTGAAAAGACAATAATAAATTTATCTGTATTCTTTATGCATGTTTTGAAAAGACAGATAAATTTATGTGTTCTTTATACGTGCTTTCAATAAAACAAATAAATTTATCTGTGTTCTTTATATATACTTTCAATAAAAGACAGATAAATTTATCTATATTTTTTATACATATTTTAAATTATCTATGTTTTTCATGCATGTTTTAAAAATATAAAAATAAATATATCTGTTCTAGAGTATTTTTGTTCCAAAAAGACCTTGGGCATTAAAACTTTTATACGGATGGATATTGCTCATTAAAAAATCTTATGCTGGATGAAAAATAGTAAACGAGCTATAATTAAACTTCATTCTTTCACATATGGCAATCATTACAAAAAGCAAATTCTAAGCCAATTCTTTCACTGGCAAAAAAATAAAATTTCAGCCACTTCCAACATAAAAGACTTTTTAGACAAGGGTATGAAATATGCGTTCAATATTTTTAATTATACATTCACTTAAAAAATATATTTAGTAATTCAAGTTTATTATAGAACTGTTCATAAACTCTCATTTTATATATAAAATGCCCTATAGAACCTTGTAAATACATTTACCCTATAAAATAAAAGAAACATATTAACAAAGATAAACATTTTGTTGTGTCACAATGTTCTTGAAATTCAAATTAGATGTAATTCAAATTAGATGTAATTCGACACTTAAACACATCCCCATACCCGATATCTGCACCCAAGTCCATATAACATAGATGAGCATGCAGAATTTCAAATTCAAGCAACTAAAATTAGAGAGAAAATATCAACATTATACAGCAACCCTAACCAGGCATGTTGCTTTGCTAATCTGGCTACACAGGTACTTATACCACTTTCCCTGTGTTTCCTTTAAAATTTTAACAGGATTGGGAACAAACCCATACGAAAAAAGTACATTTAAATGTTTCACAGTAGATGTAACAAGAATTATTTGGGGGCATTGAAAGCAAATCAGAGTTCCATAGATACTGATAAATGCAGCAAACACAGGAATTTATTCCAAGGTTCAAATTCAAGCAAGAAAAGGGGAAAAAGAATAATGATAAAGGGCATCCACCCCAAAAATCAGATAAGCTTTCTTAAAAAGAAAAGGAAAAATAGAGAATAGACATGTCTCCATCAAGGTTTCAACTTTCAACCAGCACAATATACAGAACTTTTGGGCACCAAGCTCTACTGAAAATATCTGTATGCGCGAAATTGGTGTACAAACTAATGAGATTCTACATCATCGTGACTAAAGCATTGATGGGTAATCAACATTGCTAAAAGAAAGAATGGTATTTTTTAATGAGGAATAAATCCCAATCACCAGCACCTTATCTTGGTAATGAAGGCTAGAACATGATCCCATAATCTGCGGCTGAGGCTTCATTTGCTTCTAGATGGTGATTAGCCATAACCCAACATTTCTAGAGTTTGTTCCACACTGAAAAAATTCTCCATCAAAATTCAGATAAGCTTCTTCCATACAGCATTCGACCAGAGCCGTCACATTATCAAATAGATTTGCCATTTTGTGCATAGAGAAAAATGGCTTTATGAGTTGGCCCGTTTTTCTGCTGTTGCCTACTGTCACCATATTGACAGATCTGAGTAAGGTTATTTTCTTTATATGCCAACTTCATCCATGTTTCAACATCCTCGATGTTAGGACAGATGAAATCGGATCCATGATCATACTGTCAAAATTCTATTCACATCTAACCAAGCAAAAATGCAATTTGTCAACATAAAAATTGGTAGGCATGGCTATTTAGTTTATTTGAGAAGGTCCATGAAATAAGGGAAAATTTCGATAGAGTCAAGTGGGGACGCCCAGCAGCATAGATCACTTTCCCTCAATAAGGAGACTAAGTTCATGTTCAAGTTTCCATAAATTACCCATAAAAATAAAGGAAAGACTTAAAAAGAAACCTAAAGATTTCTAGCAAACCAAAAAGGTAAAACTTGAACTTCTGGTCCTTTTCTGACCAACTGCTTTTGGAAGTCAAGCTCGAACTCCTGATTTTTCATCCTATGGTTTGGTGGATACTCTCCTCTCAGGAATGCAAGAAATGACAGGTGTGATGAACATGGCTAAAATGCCCAACATACGAGTCATTTAGGTCACAAAGACAAATGAACTGTTGTTGCACCATGAGTAAAGATTTTGAAAAGCTGCTGTGGTTGGTAGTGAAGCAGTTTCTGGACAAAACAACCATAGCGTAACAGTACACATGTTTTTATTTTAAAATCGACTTTATTGGTGTTTAAAATTACTTTTGGTGAGTTTGTTTATTTTCTAAATCCAATATATGTTTTAATTTTCGTAGTTGTTTTAACTTGGTAGGAAATAAATAATATTTTCATTTTTTTTAAAAGATGGAAAAATTAAGCATTGCAACTTTTAATTCACAAATCTAACCTAAAATAAACAAAGCTCTAAACTAAGTTATGAAAATCTTCGAAAAGTATTTGCAGAATCTTTAATGAAAAATCAAAGAAATCAAAAAAAAAAAAACTGATGGAAGGAAGAGAGTTGAAGAATCTAGACCCAACTTGTAGATCTAAAAAGTTTAGAGCCAAATCTTGCAAATAGATCCATTCCCATGTAAATCAAGCATTTTTCGGTACCTTACGTAGAGGTTTCAGGTGGGGGAAAAAAAAAAAGGGGGGGGGGAGGGGGAAGGGGGGAATGCTTCAAAATAGGCTATAAATGATTCACAGGCCAACAAAATGTAGGGGTCTCCTAAACGTTCGTTACAATAGTGAATTCCCTTCACACCCAAAAATCGGTCATACCGTGTAAACGAGCTGTCTGAAATCGTTATGTAATGGCTAGTACTGTATATAACACCAATTTTTAAAACCTTGCTCACGCATGAGTACAAGAGCTTTTACATAACACCAATTTTTAAAACCTTGCTCATGTATGAGTACAAGAACTTAAAATTGGTATGTCTAACAATGGAGGAAAAAACCAAACACAGGCACACATGCTTCTAAACAAGTCATTTTTGTCATATGTAAGACAACAATATTTTTAGTGTTGTTTTTTCTCTATTATTGGAGTCACATTTATCTGCAACATGGAGTATAGCTTACCTCGCATGCAGTTTCCATTAATACACCAGCAAATGGAGACTGTATCAAGGCACAATAGCAGGTTGAATGAAGCAATTCACAAACAAAATGAAACAACATAAAACAAAAATCTGCAGAAATTTATTCAAATTAATTTACTATAAAAAATCAATAGAACAAAAACTACGTGCAATGTTCTTGACACTTGTCCACGTTTCACTCTTCGTGTAAACAAATAAAAAAATGCCAAAAATTGATACAGCAAAGTACCTCATTTGCGGCCCCTGGACTTCTGAGCCCCAGATCGAGGGATAGCCAAGATGGCTATAAGCCCACTGCTAAAGGCTGACACTGCCGCCAAAGCAAAAGCTGGTGAATTACCACCACCAAATAGCTGATCCAGCGGTCCACTTCCAAGAGACACTACCACCTGTTCTCAAAAACCAAAGTAGCATCACCAAAAGGATTTGAAACAAATGCTAATTACATGCTATTGTATGCTTTTCCTACAAGAAATCTTCATTGATGTAATGTGCTATTATGCAGTCCACCCCTCGTGATAAAACGAGTACAAAGGTTTAACAAGAAGAACCATTCAAAAACAATGGCCAAACATGTTGGAAGGATAAGGAAAACCAACAATGACGCATTCTCATAATTAAGGCTGACAGCTAGCTAGGGTTAATTGAATGGCATGTTTGTTTCAAATCCTCTATTTAAAGAAAGAACAAAAAACACATCATTCTACAATTTAGAGTGGTTCCTTCAAATAAAATTGTTGTTCTTTCTCGTTACTCTCTTACGTCGCAATATAGTCTAGATGATGAAGATGTCAGCCTTATCTACGGGACAAACAGATTTAACAAAACTGGCAAAGTGGAGTCACTCTTGTGTGGATCCTCACTGTGGAATGATCCTCAACTGAAAGCAATACTGTTGAAGAATGGATACGATGGTTTCAATCCACATAAAACAATAAAGAACACAAACAAACTCAAGAACACAGAATATACGTAGTTTGGTAATATGCCTACGCCCACGATGCGAGGAGAATCAATCCACTATAATCAATAAGGATTACAAGCCTCACTCAGGCCTCTCTAGAGCCTCTCTCAATCAACTCTTGAGCTCTTCTTCCTTTCTCTCTTAAAATTAGTGACTGCCCCTAAAAAACAACATAAATAGCTTAAGGTTTAAAACATTCAGGCGTCACAGTGCTCGAGCGCTCAATGAGCGTGTACTAGCACCATATACGGAAAACCTAGAACGTAGCTCGCACTCAAGCGCTTTACTAGCGCTTGCTTCTAGAATGATGGCACTCTAGTGCTTCTTTAGCACTTGCTTTTGGAATGCAAGTGCTCAAGCGCTCCGCTAGTGATGTCCACTGTTGCTATGTGCTCAAGTACTTAACAGGCTGCACACATTCCAACACTTCGTCTAAGACGAAAACCCAATTAGGGAAATTCAAGACAACCTCACAAATAGATATCTAAATGGATGTTGTCCACTTTAACTAAACAACAAAAGAAAGTAATCAATAAAATTGTAATTTTTCCCGAAAGGCCGAACATGTCAATTCAAAATCTCCATAAAAGAGAGACAACTGTTCCCAGCGTTCATGACTTCAACTACCCAGCATTGCCAGTGAGTGGGTATTGAAGAGGAAATTATGATATCGAGGATCAATAATGAGTTTCTACATATTAAAACATTCAGACTTCGCAGTGTCCGAGCACTCGAAGAGCGCATACTGGCGCTATATACTGAAAACCTAGAATGTCACTGGCGCTCGAGTGCTCCGCAACGCTCACTTTTGTTCTACAAGCGCTCAAGCGCCCTGCTAGTGCTAGCTTCTAGAATGCCGATGCCCAAGTGCTTCTCTAGCGCTGCCCACTGTCACTTTGCGCTCAAACGTTGATCAGGCTCCACATATTCCAACACTCCGTTCATACAAAAAACCCTATTGGGTAAATCAAAGACGCCCTCAACAATCTCCATCTTAGCTTGAATTTCTCATATCAACCTAAAGAACTATTAGGCACCTAAACCTGCACCCATTTTACGGATATTGGTGCTCCACCTTTCTGATCATCAACAAGAAACATGAATTAAATCCAAGCAGTGCTCAAACTTATTTCTAGAACTGGTTTCGTAAACATATTTGAGGCATTTTCATCAGTGTGAATCCTTGATAAAGATATATCATAACTCGCTGGTCCTGTGATACCACACAACAATATGCATTGTTCTTGCACTATACGCGTGATTCTTGGCTAATTGAATGGCACTATGCTGTCAAAATCTATGTTACAGACTCAGATATGGGTGTTAGGTGTAGATATGTATCTAAGTGTCGAATCATCTAATTCTCATGTAACAGATATTAAGACAGCAAGATATTTATATGTTTTAACATATTTATTTTATTTTTTAGGATAAATAGTGTTTTTAAGGTTTTATAAAGCATTTCATGCATAATATGAATGTTTATGCATAACACTATAGTAAATTTGAATTACCAAATATGCTTTTGATGCAGCACGTGGAAAGAATGGGAAAGACGGAAGGTAGCACAAAAGGGTTGAAACCCTAACACAAGGCCACAATCTTAAAACTCAACTTTTCTTTAACCCAACTCTGAATAATACATCAAGTGAGCCTCTTATTTATAGGATCAAAATTCTAATCTAAAAGGAATTTAAGATCCTAAGAACATAAAAACAAGGTACTAAGATAAGCTAGATTCCTAAACGAAAAGCAAATAAAAATAAAATATTAATTAAAAGATAAACTAGAATCTTAAACTAAAGGAAATAAAATAAGATCCTAACTAAAGATAACTAAAAATAAAATTATAAATGATCCTTTGTGTTCGGCATCAGTTTTTCAGGTGAATATCCAATTAAAGATATCGAACACATATTTCATACCCTTTTCCAAGTGTTGAGTGCCTGACTTAGTACTTCGTATATTTAGTAGAGTCCATGTAACATGGGTCACAATACAACAACACGGCGTCTTGCATCAAACTAAGTTTAGTGACCAAGGTTTTCAACCAAAGTGCCTCTTCCACAACCTTTGAAATTGCCATATCAGCTTTTGTGATTGATAACACGAACCCTATCATGGACCTTTTAGAATCAAGGTCACTTATGTAGTCTGCATCAACATAGCCCACAACATTTGCTGAAGCTTCTATCCCTATCAAACATCACCTTAACATCACAAGTGCCTATTAGATACCTGAAAATCCACTTCACCACATTCCAATGTTCTTTTCCTGGATTTTTAATGTGTTTACTCACTACACTGATTGCATGAGATATGTCGCGTCTTGTGCTCACCATTAAGTACATAAGACACCCAACTGCATCCACATATGGCACTTCTAACATGTGCTTTCTCTTCCTCAGAACTAGGACACAACTATAAGGAGAGTTTATAGTGATTTGGGTTTTGCATCCTGCATATTAAATCTCCCTAATACCTTTTGCAAATAATTTTTCTAGGACAATCACAATTTTCAAGTGATGCAAAATTGTATTTTAGGAAACTTCAGTTTTGGTAATAAATTCATTTAGGAGTTTCTTTTTTAGTGCCGTTTGTTTTGGCAATTTATATACATATTTAGTAATTAAAATTAAGTTTATACTTTTTGGAAATTTTTGTTAATTAAGAATTTGATAGGACTTGACTTCCTTAATGAGTTAATTCCTTTTATTTAAGATTTTACCATTATAAATAAATTGTAAAGGGCCTTGTGGCTACCGGGTTGATTATTGAGATTAAATAAATTTAAAGAGTTTTCTCTTTATTGTGTTTATTATTAGAAATATCTCTAATTCAAGCATACTAATAGAATTTAGTGTTGTGGATCATCTAGCCAATACGCTTCTCTGCGTCAGTTAGTACCAGAGCTTGTTCTTGATTCTAGATTATGGCACGACAAAGAGTTACTGTTGATCGATATATTGTTGCTGTAGATGTGTAGGCACAAGATAATGCTGCACGAGATGCTCGAACGGAGGATGGAATTAAGCGAATGGAAGAGTCAATCGCATCAATTAAGAATAAGTTACGAGAAAATAAATTAAGATTTGGACACATATAACGTAAACCAGTTAATATAGTAGTAAGAAAAACCGATAAGAACATTCGTAATGAAAACACTTAGGGAAGGGGTAACCTAAATTGACATGGGATGTCGTATTAAGAAAATATATAAACCTATTAAAACTAATTGAAAATATGACCCATAAAAAAGCAGAACGACATAAAATGATTTATATAGCTGATCCCAATCGATTAGGACAAAGCTTAGTTTGGCTTAGTTTGGTAATAAATCAACTAATTTACTTGACCAAACCTCCTGTGGAATATTAAATCAATGGTTAAGCTAGAGATCTGTTGATAACAAAACGTATTGTGTTAGTTGCCTCAACCCAAAACATCTTCGGCAATCTTGCATTTAATTGCATGCATCTAACCCTTTCTGTCACCGTTCTATTCATACTCTCTGAAACCCTATTTTGCTATGGAGTTCCTTTGACTGTGAAATTGCAAATAATACCTTTTGATTCGCAGAACGACATAAACATCTTCCCTCTATACTTTATGCCATTATTAGTCCTCAAGTACTTTATCTTCTTCCATGTTTGATTTTCAACCTGTATTTTTCATTTCTTAAAAATACTAAAGAGATCAGACTTATGCTTCATGAAATAAATCCATACCTTCTTAAAATAGTCATCAATGAAGCTACCGCTGTGAGACGAAACTGTATCAAGCCCTTAAACATCTGAATAGAAAGAATCGAGAATACCCTACTGATGAGAATCAATGTTCAGAAATTAACCCTGTGATGTTTCCCCTGCACACAATACTGGTATAAATCAAGACTGCATGTCTTCACACCTTTCAACATATTTTTCTTTTGAATCTCTAGCATACCACATTCACCAATATGACCAAGTCGCATATACCAGATATAGTATCATCCATGCAAGACTATGTAGGTGTAGATAGAGCAACTTCACATACTGCTGTGTTTTCAATCTGTTTGTACAAATTACTAACCTTCTGCCCTTTCATGATGACTAAAGCACTTTATTTGATCTTCATAACTCTACATTTTTCCATGTACACACAGCCCAAAGAATCCAAAGCTCCCAAAGAAACAAGATTTTTCTTAAACTGAAAATATGTCCGATATTACCCAAAACCCTTACTACTCTGTCAAATATTTTAATTTTGATTGTTCCTATTCCAATGGTCTTGCATGATGCATTATTGCCCATTAGAACAGTATCACCATCATAGGGTTTATATGTGTCAAATCAGTCTTTGTCTAGACACATGGTATGAGCAAGCCCAAATCTAAGATCCACGATTTAAACAAAAAATTATTAGTAGAAAAAACTAAAAGTACATCTGCATTTACCTCACTCTCTGACTTATCTTCTACAAAACTAATAGATTCTGATGGCTTCTTTCGTTATTTTTCTCCATGTGCTTCTTCATTATTGACACTCGATGTTTTAGTTACCACTTATGTGGTAGTGGAAACATTCTATTTCCTTCTTGGCACATGACCTAGACTAAGATCTCCTTTTGTTGGGACCTCTTCCCCTCGATTTGCTTATGCCACATCTTGGCTCTGGCTTAGCCACAACAAGCCATTTTGCACTCGTTTCATCATCCATCTTCATTTCTCATATGATAAGAGAGCACTGGTCACCTTTTCTAGTTCTAGAATATCCTTCCCGTACATCAGCGTCGTGACGAGATGATCATAAGATGCATGAAACAATGCTAAAAATAGTATCGTTTTATCCTCATCAACCTTTGCATCAAAACTTGATAGTTGTGTGATGAGCCTGTTGAACGTTGAGATATTCTATCATATTTGTACCTCCATTTGCATCCCATACAATTGTTTTTTCATGTCCAACCCGTTCGCCAGATTTTTCTTCAAGTAGTGGCCTTCTATCTTTTTCTATAATGCCTCCGTTGTCTCCTTGTCTAACACGCTGTGAATAACCTCATCACCAAGGTTTAGACAAATTGAACGTGCAGTCTTTATATCTAGTTCCTCCCAATCATTACCAGTCATCTTTTCGGACTTCTTCGTCTTTCCAAGTAACACCTTGGAGATCCCTTGTTAAATCAACATATCCTTCCTACACCGCTACAAAAGAGAGAAATTATTCTTATAAGTAAATTTCTCGACTTCATATTTGGCATTTGTCATCTCTACCACTATCGAGTGATCAAAACCTTAACCCAAAACTTTGATACCATTTGTTGAAGAACGAACATGGTGGTTTCAATCCACATAAAATGATAAAAAAACACAAATAAACACAAGAACACAAAATATACGTGATTTGGCTATGTGCATATGTCCACAGGGTGAGGAGAATCAATCTACTATAAGCAATAAGGATTACAAGCCTCTCTCAATCAACTCTTGAGTTTCTCTTCCTCTTTTCTTTCTTAAAACTAGTGACTGCTCATAAAAAAACACATAAATGGCTTAGAGTTTAAAACGTTTAGGCGCTGCGACACTCGAGCACGTGACACGCGTACTAGCGCCATATACTACAAACTTGAAAAGTTTACGCACTCGAGCGCTACCTTAGCGCTCCGCTACCGTTTCCCATTGTTGCTTTGTGCTCAAGCGCTTATAGGCTCTGACACATTCTAATACTTCGCCCAAACGGAAACCCCCAATGAGGAAATCCAAGACAACCTCAACAAATAGATATCCAAATGGATGTTGTCCACATTTACTAACAAAAAAGAAAGTAATCAATATAATTGTAATTTTGTCCAAAAGGTAGAATATGTTAATTTGAAATCTCCATAAAAAAGAGACAACAGTTCCAAGCGTTCATGACTTCAACTACCCAACACTGACAGCGAGTGGGTATTGAAGCGGAAATTATGACATTGAGGATCAATAATGAGCTGCTACATATTACTCTTGGGTATCAACTAACTTTTGTACGACTATCACTTCCATGCCATTTTAATTGAATGGTTCAGAACAAAGAAACAAACTAATATTATCACGAACACAGAGAAGGGAAGGGCAAATTATACCTGTGGGATCACGATTGCCAGATTCAAAACACCCATTGATAATCCTGCAAGATTAAGCCACAGGCCCACAGCATAAGCCTTCTACTGCTACATATGCAAAGACAAAAGTAAAACATCCAAGAACAACCCACCTTGGCCAAGTCCCAGGGACTCAATATGTGAAGATATCAAGGCATATGGAACACTGTAAGTGATCTGCAAAGTATAGTATAGAATTACAAAAATCAATATCGCCAAAAAGATATCTAGGAGAGCTATATCTCCTGTATGAACATAGATAATTTTGAGAGGAGTTGTATACACAACACTCCTCTAGATATAGGAGATAGATACTTTCTGTTCTCTGTATACTAAGTACCATGGACGTGGACACGGACACGCGATACGATACAAACACGACATGGATACACCGACACGTTAATTTTCAAAAAATGCAAGACACAACATGTAACGACCCAAGTGAATTACTGCCCAATAACTTGAATAAAAAGCCTAACGACGCGGCCTAAAAACTTAAGCCCAAGTTATTAGTAGTAACCCACATAATAACGATGTCCAACACGACACGCCACCATCGTAGAAGTGTACGTGCTTCTTAGTCTGTATACATTGTGTGAACAGGGCTGCATCCCCTTGTTAACGCTCTCTCTTTAATAAAACTTCATGTATAAAAAAAACTGATCAAACAGAATTCTACTGCAAAGCCACTGAAACAATTTTGGGACGACCACTTCTGTGCAGCCAACCCCATTCTGACCTCCCTGATCAATTCAGAAAAAGAAACAATTCGAGAAGGTTCAATTGATTGAATTGAATAGCTGAACACTAGAGTTATCAACATCAAGTTCCAAAACTAAACCAGACTTTTATCAGTAAGTGTGATTGTATTCCTTTTATTTTTTTCCTGTTTTTCTAATAATGTGTGTATTATATCTCGAATAATATGTAGAGCAATTTACACATATCTATATTTATTATTTTGTTTATTTACCAGGTTCGTTTTCTATTTATTTTTATGAATAAAATGCTATTAAAAAAAGAAATTGATAATGAATAGTACTAAAGAATGAGTCCTTTTGAACAATAGATTTCTTTCTAACCTCTTAATTTTAAAATGGCAGTTCCAAAAAAAATGTACTATATCGAAAAAGTGTATTTGTAAAAATATTTGGAAAAGGAAAGATATCAGCCTTAAAAGCTTTTTCATTAGAGAAAACTCTTCTAAACGGAAATTCAAAGAGTTTTTTTGTGCGACAAACAAATAAAAAATTGTAATAATTTGAATCGACTTAACTCAAAAAGTTGGGAATAAACTACAAAAATGTCTTGGCTTGTTTATACCCATTTTCTACAAGAATCCAAGAACTGCTTGTACTGCATCTCGAAGTCATTGTAACTAAATTGTGAAGAAAGGCTGTTTGAATCTAAGCTTCCTTCTTCCCTTTTTCTATTTCTTTTTCTTTTTTCCATTTTAATATTGCCTCTATGACGGTAGGTCAGACCCCACCTATCTTAGGCTAACCTAATTTGGTGTAATCTCCCAAGCTAAAATGAAAAAATCATGGTGATGATAATCATGTTATAATCTGACAGTGACTGAAATCAAAAAGCATGGTTTCCCCCATATTACATTACAGACTTATTTTCCTTGATATGAGAGAGATTTGGTGGATGATGATTGTGTATAATCTGAGAGTGGGTGAAACCAATGCAGGGTGACACTCTGAATGCATAGTCTGGTCAGTTGTTAGCAATGCAAACTCAAAGAGAGGTGGCAGCTTGTTTGACATCTATTCCCTTAGTGCATTGACCACCAACTAAAAGATACAAAAATCTTCTTAGGGAGAAGGGAGCAACTTACTGCCAAAGGAATGCCAAGAATTGCAAAAACTACTAGTGCAGCAGCTACAACACCATCTGGAGGTAGATTATCGCCTGCTTTATGCATGTTGTTTGCTATGTGAGAAATTATGAGCATTGATACAAAACACAGAGACATAAGGATGTTTGAAATCCCCCATACAACACCAGCCCCCAACTTACGGCACAGCTTCTCCATGAGCAATGAAGTTAATCCAAGAACCACTGAATTTAACATCAGACCAAATGCTCCCATTCTCACTCCCCTATTATAATTTTGTCCTTCATTTGGCTTGCCTCCATAAATTTCTCGACCCATCCAATCAGTATCAAAGAGAAGAAATGGAAACCAGCCCATCCAAGTCAAAGCAGTAACAAGAAGGATAACCCAAATAGGCCGTGAGAGATATCTAAAAGTTGCAAACAGTTCCCATAAGAAAGCTTCTTGAGCACGGCTCGACTGTTCAGGCATTTCTTCACATAAGTGGGAGAACTCATGGTTCAGAGGCAGCTCATCAGCAGCTGAGATGCTTATATATGTAGTTATTGCAATGAAAGCAACATGGAGAAGGAAAGCAGACTTGAGATTGGCACAGTCAGGATCGCATGCAGAGGTGGCAGTGAATGGAAAAATCTTGAACCAACCACTGTACGATCCCGTGGCAAAGCCAAGGACATTACCAACAGCCATAAACAGTGAGAAATATGCATTTGCCACTCGATTCCTGCGGTGATCCTTACCTAAAATCACAGAAATTTGCAAATTATACAAACATCAATTCGCTGCTAGCATTTTGTATAACCGATTTTTGCCTACAGAGCATGTGTGGTGCGAAGGTGCAGAACTGGTGTTTTCTTGAAATAAAACTATGATAGCTGCATAACCACGGTGGCATGTCCTCAAACGAAGAAATCCATCATAGATGCGACATTCTCAAATTTTGGGAAATATCTGCATTTTGTAGAGAACAAAATAAATAGTGCTTCCTCATTCTATAAGAATTCCTTGGTGGGTTTTCTTCAAAGATAACGATGTAATGAGACCAGTATTAGTTTTCTGTAAATGCTAACAGTCATTCTTCAGTTCATAGCAACAGGTGGTGTCAGTATGTAGATTGAGCAGTTAAATTAAATCGCAAGCATGGTTTTAAATATCACCGATGCCGTTACGTATATCTCAGGCATACGATTCGGATACGCACTCCGATATCAGAGTTGTAGAAAATCCCTAGAGTATCGACCGATATGTATCCCGTATCAATGCCGTATCGGTTCGTATCGGCCGATACTCCTAATATGTAACTGATACGGACTGATATAGGATCCGAGACAACCCAACAATTTGGTTTCGCTTTCTTCTCTAAAACTCCATCTTCGTCTTCAAAATTTGGTGTCAAAATGTTAATTAAAAACACTTATAAATATTCTATTTGTAGTAAATAAGTTTAGGATATGCTTATCATTGAGTTAATGTCATTTGCTAACGCTTAAAAAAAAATCACCAGCGTGGTTACCGATTCTCATTATAGACTGACTAATTCTCTCGATACCCGTTACACGTGACCTCTACTGTTACTCCAGTCGATACCGCGATTTGAAACCCTTATCACAGGCTTTCATAAAAATTCTTGTAAAATCAGAGGTCTTACTTATCGTACTAATGGTGGTACCTACACCAAGGCTGCAGTTTCAATTTCACAAGTATGTCAATGCGGAGGACAACTCACTCAATGTCTTATGGATAGATGAAGACTATGCATGTGGACCCAACTAATGTGTATTATTTTATTTATTGTTTTCTTAGTAGATTTACTAGGTATAACCCGTGCCTAAAGACACTACTATTATTTTTTTTAAATCATTCAGTGGCTTGCAATGACGACTAAAGTTATAAGAGACAAAAAATGTAAAAACAAATAGTAGTGGCAGATCAATAGATTGTTCAAATACTCGAATTAAATAATAACAAATCAATTAAAAAATATACAATTATCACATTTTAATTGGTAGTTATACTTGAATTAAATAATAACCGATCAAAAAGACAAAAGTTACAATAAACTTCATCTCACCGTTAGATTGTTTATAGAAGAAATAGAAACCCTTGGATCAATAGATACATGTCATATCAACCATTGTAACTTGTTATATAGATTTATCCATTATCATTTAAATTTTGTTATTTTAGAATTTGCTTTGGGTATCTTTAGATAGGAATGGTTTATAATTTTTATTGGAATTAATATATATTAGGAAACTAGGATCCCTTCATTTATTGTCTTATCTTTGTATTATTTCTTTTCTTTATTTTTGATTTTGTCTTCCTTTTGTAAACCTATTATTTTAATTACTTTAATATAAATAGATGCCCATTCCTCATAGGAGGTAAGCCAAAACTATAGAATTCTTTTTGGTATCAGAGCCAAATCTTCCATCAAAAGGAAAAAAAAAAATATTTGTCTCAACCTAAACCCTTGTTGGCAACCAGCCCCTCGCCGTCGACCATCCCCAGAGCCCTAAACCCTTGCCGTCGTGACTACCTGGTTTGCGCGCCTGCCTAGTATGACAAAACCCTTGCCGACTCCCTAGTTCGCACCGCCGTCCTCTCTGGCTCGAGCATACCCCCATCGACCCTTCCCTACCTTCACCGACATCCTAGTTCGACTACACCCTCACCGACAACCTGGTTCGCACCACCATCTTCTCTAGTTTGCGCGCCTCCCTAGTACGCACTCTTCCATGGTTCTCATTGGTTCATGACCTCTCTAGCCTCCTTGGTGATATTGGTCGACTAGGATCGTGATCACCTTGGTGCTCATGGCCATCTATAGTTTTCTTCTTCGATGTCGCCGACTTCTTGGCTCTCTTTGATTTACTAATGTGGTAAATGTTATGGCAGAAAACGAAAAACAACCAACGAGAAAGGAACAATAACACACAGAAAACACGATTTTATGTGGTTCACCCCAAACTAGAGCTATATGTACAGAGTTGCTGCCGTTTTCACTATAATAAGAGGCGGTGCAAAAGAACAAGTTACAAACCCTAACAGAAGTAACAAAAATATAAAGAATCCACAACCAGGTCAGAAATAAAAATGAGTCAAAATCTATTTTAATCCATAATACTTCTGGGACGAGACGGAACAGCTCAGGTCATGGGTAAGACCTCAAAAAATAACCAAGCTCCACATAGGGGTGTAAAAAAAGCCCATGGCCCGCGGTTGGCCTAAAGCCCTTCACTGTGCGAGCCCGACCCTAGCCCGTGGGCCGAGCCAGGTCGGGCCAAGGCTCGAAGCCTGGAAGCCTGGAAGCCCAAGCCCGCCCACTTCTGCCTGTCCCAGGCCCGCCCAAAAAACTAGCCGTTAGGACCAACCCGGCCCGAATGCCTCCCAACGGTCAGAAATACGAGCAGACGACCTAGATCACTACGATTTGAAAATGAAGGGCCGAGATTACTTGTCCGTTGGGGTCGGCCCGAGCCCGGCTCAACGGCTAGTTTTTGTTTTTTTTAATGATATATTTTTGCTATAAATGGGGCCCCCTACTCTCTCATTTTATTCAAAATTCTCTATACTTTCTAATTAATCGGTGAATTGACAATATTCGGGTTCGGTGATATTCGGGTTTGATGCAACTATTGGCGAATCAAGGAGTGAAAATTAAGAATCAAGATCAAAATACAAATCGATTGAGATCAAGATTAAAGATCAGAGTTTCTTAATTCGGTTTGCTTTATTTTCTACAATTTAATTTATTTTTTACAATATTTAATTTATTTGAATACATTTTTTTTTAAAATTCTAATTAACTTCTTTAAAAAATTAAATTTTATTTTATTTTCAAAATTTAATTCCAAGTTACTTTTTTCTACTCTTTACTCTTTATTCTCTAATTTTATTTCGCTTTAAAAATGTATAATTTTTTATTTTATTTATGGATCCAAATATATTTCCCGTTGATAAAGAAGATATTTTCACATTTTCACCTAATGGTTCTAATCCCACCCCCTACTCTTATTCCTAATCCACTCACTGGTTCATCAACATCTATTGCTGTATCTGCATTTATAGGTTCATCTAGCAAAAAGGTTTCAAATGTGTGAATTTTTGAAAAAAATTTTGAAAAAAATACTGATCGCACCATAACTGTTAAAATAAATGTAAAATTTACAATAAATTACTTACAAGTAACACATCGAGTGGCACTGGCCACACATAAATATTCTGATAGTCACCTAAAAAATGCACTTCTTAATCTCGCTACACAAATGCAGATAGGTAGGGGTCCAACTAGTAATATTACTAATTTTTTGTATGATCCTACCCGCGCACAAAATTATGTTGTTAATTATATAATAGAATAGGAATAACCATTTTCAATAAGTGAACAACCGGCATTTGAATATGCAATACAATGCATATTTTCTCAATTTTAATATTTTTCTAGAAATACTACTAAAAATAGAATTTTATAAAGATTTGATGAAATTAAAACCGAGTTGATAGATTTATTTACAAATCTAAAAGGAAAAATTTGTTTAACTTCTGATTTTTGAACTACTAAAAATGCTACAAAATATCAATGTATTACAGCACATTTTATAGATAATTAAAATTTATGTAAAAGAATTTTTTCATTTAAAACTATGAAATTTTTCTATACCGGTCATTCTTTAGGTATAGCTATTAGGCAAAAATTAGTTTTGTGGGGCATTGCATTAAAAATATTTTTTATTACTTTAGATAATACTTCTTATAATAATGAATGTGTTAACTATTTAAAATGTAATTTATAATTTTCATTATTTAGTTCTTTATTTTATGTTCGTTGTTCGGCACATATTTTAAATTTAATTGTTAAAGAAGAATTTAAATATTACAATGAATCTCTTGAACGAGTTAGGTTAGCAATAAAATGTATAAATAGTAGTGTAAGAACAGTAGATATGTATATAAAAATATATTAACAAAAAAATA
>JAULJZ010198413.1:0-19984 GCA_032270985.1 Heliamphora pulchella
TCGATCGGCATCGGTGCCCACACACCGTGATCGTCGTAGCGCGTCCGGGATATACGTGAGAAGATTGCCAGGTCGTCCTCAACGTATTCGGGAGTTTTTGAAATTTTTTGACAAATTTCATAAAGGTATAACAGTATTTAGATGTATACCGTTCTTATTTTTCATGAAAAACGCACGCGCCGTTTTTTACGGTCACGGCGCCGGTTCTAAAATTTTTTCTGCATCCCAACACGTGCCAAAATTTGAGTTTTTAACACTTTTTGTTGTACTAGGGGCAAAATGGTTATTTTACCCTAATTATGAGAATCTTTGATTTTCAACCTTATATTTCATGTTATTTACTTAAATTAGGATTTTAGGAGTTTTCTTTGAGTATTAGGGCTTTTCCTCTATCATTAGGTCTTTATAGGGTTTTTGGATCGAATTAGGGTTTTCGGGTGCGTTTGGATTTTCGATCTTCTAGTGACCGAAGATCTTGTCGGCTTACCGTCGCTAATACTATAGTTTGAGCCGGGTTGTTACAATCTAGCTCCCTAAAAATAAATTTTGACCCCAAAATTTCATGTCCTACCTTTGTTCGTAAACAACTGTGAGTAGTTATCTCGCATGGCGGCTTCCTGTTCCCAAGTTGATTCTTCGATCCCTTGGTGTCTCCAAAGCACGCGTACGAGTGGAATAGTCTTTCCTCTAAGCACTTTGTCGCGGTTGTCAAGGACCTTCACCGGTCTTTTTTCGAAGGTCGCGTCTTCATCAATTTGGAGCTCCTCCCAGTTAAGGGTGTGGGTCGGATCAGGTTCGTACTTTCGCAGCATCGAGATGTGAAATACGTTGTGACCGTCTGCAAGCTGAGGCGACAAGGCTAAGCAGTAGGCAATTACTCCTACTCTAGCTAGGATCTCGAACGAGCCAATATACCTAGGTGATAGCTTCCCTTTTCTTCCGAATCGAATCACTCCTCGTCGCGACTGGATTTTGAGAAACACGTGGTCTCCTACATTAAATTCCAAAGGTCTCCGTCGTTGGTCAGCATAGCTTTTCTGTCGACTCTGAGCGGTAGCAAAACGTTGCCGAACCAACTTAATCTTTTTAGTGGTCTCAAGCACGATGTTTGATCTTAGCAAATTGGTCTCTCCGATCTCTGACCAACACAAGGGTGGTCTGCACGGTCGGCCGTAGAGCGTTTCGTATGGTGGCATACTAATACTGGCTTGGTTGCTTTTGTTGTAAGCGAACTCGATAAGCGGTAGGTGCTTCTCCTGACTTCCTTTAAAGTCCATAACGCAAGCTCTCAGCATGTCTTCTAACGTCTGAATGGTGCGTTTGGACTGTCCATCGATCTGAGGGTGAAAGGTTGTACTGAAGCAAAGCTCTGTTCCCAAAGTTGTCTGTAAATTACGCCAAAACCACAATGTAAAGTGGGGGTCTCGATCGAAAACGATAGAAGTTGGAATCATGTGCAGGCGGACTATCTCTCGAATGTACTTCTGGCTCACGATTTCTAAGATGTCGGAGGGTCCAACTGGCAAGAAGTGCGCCGTCTTGGTTAGGCGTTCCACAATAACCCAGATCCCGTTGTGTCCTTGAGGCAATCTTGGTAACCCGATGACGATGTCCATCGTGATGTGCTCCCATTTCCATTTTAGTATCTCCAATGGCTATAGGGTTCCTTTCGATTTCTGATATTTGGCTTTGACTTGCTGACACTTGAGGCATCGAGTGACGTAGTCAGCGACATCTTTCTTCATACCATTCCATTAACACTCCCTCTTCAGGTCTTGGTACATCTTAGTTCTTCTGGGGTGAACTGCGAAAGGCGACCGATGAAACTCCTTCAAGATGTTCTCTCGCACTCCGTTGATGTTGGGAACAAAAAGGCGGCCTTGAAACGTCAAGTACCCATGCTTATCTACTGTCCATCCAGGCTTTGACTCCTCAGTTATTAGGTTATATCGGATATACTCGGCTTCTTGGTCGTGTTTCTGCGCATCTAGAACTTGCTGACGTAGGTTGGATGTTGACATTGTCAACACAAAATAAGATCCCTCCTTTGATTCGGTCGATTACAAATGAAAAACTCCAAGCGTTTTCCATCATCTTCCACTCTTGGGCAACGATATGGGCCAACTGGGGTCTCGTCTTTCTGCTCAACACGTCGGCTACTACGTTGGCCTTCCCATGGTGATAAGCCAAGGTGAAGTCGTAATCCTCAAGGTACTCGACCCAACAATGCTACCTCATGTTCAAATCTTTTTGAGAGAATAGGTACTTCAAGCTCTTATGGTCGGTGAACAGTTTGAACTTCTCCCCATACAGATAATACCTCCAAAACCTCAACGCAGAAACGACGGCTGCTAATTCTAGATCATGAATAGGGTAGTTCTGTTCATACTATTTTAGCTATCTCGATCCGTATGCTACAACTCTGCCATTTTGCATCAATACACATCCCAAACCTTCCTTTGACGCATCACAATAGACGGTGTATCCGATGTCGCCCTCCGATATGACTAAGATGGGGGAACTCGTCAACCTCCTCTTAAGCTCCTGAAAAGATGATTCGTAATTCTCATCCCATTCGAACTTCACTCCTTTCTGAGTTAATCGGGTCAAAAACTTTGCCAACATCGAAAAGTCTTGGATAAATCGTCGATAGTAACCAGCGATGCCAGGAAACTGCGGATCTCGAATACATTTCTCAGCTGTCTTCATTCCATAACTGCTTCAACCTTGGTTGCATCTACTGCTATCCCTTCTTCATATACGACCTGCCCCAAAAAATTTACTTGGTTCAACCAGAACTCACACTTGTTGACCTTGGCGTAGAGTTGTGCTTCCCTCAAATTATGTAGGGTCGTTCTCAAATGTTGTTCGTGCTCTTCTTCTGATTGGGAGTAAACCAAGATGTCGTCAATAAACACTACCAAAAAATAGTCCACCTCGTGAGTTTCCTGCACGGTCCTAAAAAACCTTTCAGGAATTAGAAAGCTCTCACTCTAAGAGTAAAACAGTATCCACGACTTTTGCATACGTGAGTAGGCGCATGCCGATCAGACGTCCTCAAATAGCTGGTTCCAAACCCCACTCAAAGTGTCGGGTTTAGGATAGCTCGGTGGGAGCGATAACGGTGGCATAACGTCTTAGTTCCTTGAATTTGGCAACATATTCGGCGATGGTCATCTTTCTTTGTTTCAGCTCCCAAAATTGCTGAATCATGTCCTGCTTCAGGACATTTGGGAAGTACTTCTAGAGAAAATGCTCTTCGAACTGTGCCATGGTGTTGACTTCCCTGGTGTTTCTGATGGAGTTTCACCAGTGATCTGCCTCTCCTTTAAGCTGATACATAGTTAGGGCCACTCGATTGATTTCTCTACGTACATCCATGGTATCTAACACCTTTTTGATTTGTTGGAGCTATCCTTCTACCCCTTGAGGGTTAGCTTCCCTAGAGAAAGTCGATGGTCAGAATCTACAAATTTCTAAGAACATTGTTGTACGTCTAGGAATAGTTGGGGGAGGCGGTACTGGTGCGGGGGCCCGCGCAGGTGCTGGCTGGCGTAAGGTGTCTACGAGGTCACATAGAATGTCGCAGATATCATCGTTCTTGCCCTGCCTAGGTAGCTCAGGTTCGAGTTCAGGCTCTAAACGTGGGAGTCCTCTGCCTCGGTTCATCTTGATAAAAAAAGAACCAAGGGTTAGTTTCAAGGAAGGCAATTATTCGATGGTGAATGGGTAAGTGTTTAGTTGAGAATTTCAAATGGTATAAGTACGAGATGTAGCAGAGGTTAGATCATCTTGGGGTGGAACCTAGATGGTTCAAAGATAGATTGAATTAAGGCAAGGGGACATAGTTAAAGCAATCACCGTTGCCCTAGATTGAGAGGTCGATTGAAGCTTAGATACATTGGAGATAAGAGATCAACAATTAATAGCCTAACGTGAGATGACAGATCAATAATCACCGTTGACCCGTAAAACGTGGGTCTCTGTCCGATATTATAGAAACTGGTACACTATGTAGCCTAACAATCTCATCAAAATAAAGCTGTGCAAACTGATCCATAGAAAATGTCATCTTTATTGGTAGGTAGTGAGATGACTTTGTCAATCTATCCACAATTACCCAAATAGTATCATTTCCCTTGGGTGTTCGAGAGAGTCCGGTTACGAAATCCATAGTAATATGTTCCTATTTTCACTAGGGTACAGGTAACGGTTGTAGTAATCCTGTCGGCTTCTGGTGTTCAATCTTAACTTGTTGGCATACTAAACATCTTATCACAAAATTCGCTACGTCCTTCTTCATCCCACTCCACCAGTATCTTTCTTTTAAATCTCTATACAACTTCGTACTTCACGGGTGCATAGTGTATGTTGAGTTATGCGCTTCATCTAAGTTTTGCCTCCTCAACTCCCCATTATTAGGCACATACAATCTATGACCGAACCACAATATGTCATCTCGAACTTCAAATTATGTCTTCCTTTTAGATACTATTTTTGCCTCTATTTTGTCCACTTGATTACTCGCCAATTGAGCTGCTCGAATTTGATCTAATAAGGTTGGTCTTATGCTCAAAGTTGCTAATATGCCTCCATTCTTTCCTATGGTAAGAAGGGTTCTAAGCGTTTGCATTTCAGAAAAAGTATTAGTTCGTACCACTCGTAGATGCGCTATTTTTCCCAATGATTTTCAACTTAGGGCATCTGCCACGATGTTAGCCTTTCACGGATGAGAATGAATCGTGCATTCATAATCCTTAGTTAACTCTATCCATCTCCTTTGCCTCAAGTTCAGCTCTTTATGGGTGAAAATATACTTCAGCTCTGATGATCCGTAAAGCTCTCACAAGGGACCATGTACAAATAATGTCTCTTTATCTTGAGCGCGAAGAAGATTGCAGCTAACTCTAGATCGTGGGTAGGGTAATTTTTCTCATGAGGTTTTAATGACACAAGGGACGTATCCCTTAAACTAATAATCCACGTAAACTTTTCATACCGAAAACACAAGACCTCTCCCGATTATCTCCCCAATCTGATAACTTGCTTAGACTTCACAAACTGACAGCAACACAAGATCCCTCCCAAGTTATTTCCCCAATCTAATAACTTGCTTAGACTTCCAATTAGGACCATGCGCCTGTAGAACGCGTTTCCTAAATAGACCTCAAAGCCAGTCAGTTAGATGCCCAAAAACAAAGGTATAACAACCCCAGCCCTAAACCACTCTTCTCAACAAACCACGAGATGACACTTACCCTACGATCCACCACAGACCACACTCTGACAAGTCTACAGAATCTATAACCTAGGGCCCTGATACCAAATGTAACACCTCGCTCCTACAAGGCACTAAACCTGTACAGAGGGATGTGATCCCACCATAAACCGCCGGCTAAAGAGAAATATAAGAGACAATGATATTAAAAGACCAAACAAGAACTTTTAAGCAACCACAATACTTAAGGTCAAAAGGGGTAAACATGTGTCACTAAAGATTCGCCATGCCAAGGGCATACATTACTTCTGAAACATCAAAAACTTTCAGGTCTTATACATGAAGCTCTACCAAAACTAAAAACTAAACAAAAGAAAACTAGATCAAAACGATTCCCAACACTAGATCTAAAACTACTCGATGACGCCTGTGGTGGACCAACTCTTAGCCGTTCTTGGTATCTACAACCACAAAGGTTACAGGAGAGTGCACTTAGCATTATTATGAATAGAAAAGACAGTTACTTAGTTAAGGATAACTGAAAACTCTTTTTAAAAATAGTTCATCACATTTTTTACGAAAACATAAAAACTGATGCATTTGTTTGAACATGAAAACATCACAAATTATATAGAACATTCTCAGTACAGCAAACAGAAATATGTTTCTGGCTCAACCGCCACAATTTAAAAGAATAACCACTTTCTCAAAACTAGACCCTAACACCAACAGTGTCCAAATAGTCATCAACCTCACGACCGGGAGTTCCGATGGTACCGTAACCTCAATTCGCAATGCACGGATAACAACGTGATGGAATGAGGGCCACTCTCTACCAAGAACGAGTGATATGTGCTAAAACCTGGGACTCAGCCCAAAAGTCTTAAAGGCAAAAATCCCCGCTTAATTGAAAACCTTCCCTATAGGGACAAATAAAAAATCCATAGTTGGATAACCTCCCTCATAACGGGATATAATGAGCTGAAAACCCTTGTAACTTGGCACTTTGAAATAACCACACAACATTAACCATACTTTTATAATAGCATCATACTAGCTCAAAATATCATGGATAGCACACTTGAATTAAAAGCATCATGGCTTTTGAAAACAACAGGTTCATGTGATCATCAAACTGATCATAGTTCAAAACATCCGTTTAAAATCATTTTCATGCATCATTTACATAAACTCAGGTTCAAGATAATGGCTAAACACTCTTACCTTATCTTATATGCGAACGAACCGAGTCTTTGTCAACGAGCTAAGCTTGCTCCTCGGGTAACAAAACTTTCATACCTAGCAAGCAAACATGACTTAACCGTCAACACAAAGTTCTACCCCTCTTAGAACATGAAGTACTAAAACGATTCTGATCGTTGAATATTTTCTTGATTTTAGGGACTATGGTTACTTTCATTTTAGGTTTAAGGGGTATTATGCACTTGCCCAATCCTTCACTTATTTAAGGATTTAACTTAACCATTTATTACTCTCTCCCAATCATTAAATTTTAAAGTACCGCAACATTTTGAGGTACTGAGACTTGGAGTTGGATTATAATTTTTGGTGACGATTTAGATTAAAATATTCTCTATAACTTTCATGTTTAACACCAAAGACAAAACCTAAGGCAACTATGTAAAAAACTTGACGCAAACAAAAACAGTTCTGCACTTGCTTAGAGAATTGGCTAGAAAAGTGTATGTGGTGGCCTCGATTTTGGGGCATCAAATCAAGTCCAAATGAGCCCATATTTAGATATGTTCTTGTTTAACATGGCCCCTACAAGTCTTATAAAGAGTGCTAAGGGTAGTTGTTTGAAACAAGTTAGTGTTTTTGGCCATTTTGTAAAATAGGTTTTGTTAGCCACCAAACCTTCAGCAGAACCGGTTTTAACAGAGTGTTTGAAATGGGTTTGAGAGACTTTCCTGAGGTAACTAGGTTTGATGTTCGGACATAAAATAGTTCAATATGTTACCTACAATATTCATCTAGACCACCTTTGGAGTTTGTCACTAAAAATAGGAGTTTTGGGCTATACAAAAATATGTGACAGAAGCATCTTTTAATGGCTAAAGCACAACAGAGACTTTCAGAGGAGTTTTAACCCATCAACACTCAATCGATTGGGGTCATGTTTGGTGGGTTGCTAGATATACATATTATCTACAACGTTTATGTTTTGGCCAAAGCTCGGATCTCATTTTAAACTAGCATTTTTAGATCTGTATTGTTGGCTGGTCAGAAAATAATACACTTCGGTAGAATTGTAATATCTCGAGTTCTACTTACTCAAATGAGTTGAAACCAACTTTGGATGAAAGATAACACAAAAATATAAATTTGAACATAAATAAATGCTTAGATCAAAATTCTACGTTTAGTTATGATGTTCCAAAGATTAGGGAAGAAAGGTGAAAAAGCTCAAAATTCAGGCCTATCTTGGTTCTAGCCTCTTAGTGTCATGTGTGTAAGTTTTTGACCCATCTTCTTTGTATACATGTATTGAACTTCAATATATCAATTTTTTAGAGCTTATAGAAGTCATGGAACCTATGGTAAACCTCATACCAACTCACAAACTCAACATTCAAACCCAACAGTCCCAAAAATCCAACCATGACGCATTTATTTTTGAGTTTTTGATTCTTGATCTTAGATTTGTGTTTGAAAATAATAAAAGAGGTATTTGATATGTATACAATCAGAAGTGTTTGAGCCTTGATTACCTTGTTTAGAAGTTATTTCTTGGTGATGGAAGGCCTAGAACTTAGCTTTCATGTTCCATGGATCCTCCTACCTTCATGTTTCTTCTTCTTCCTACTTCTTTCTTCTTCTTTTTCCCTCCCTCTCTTTTCTCCTCACTATGCACGAAATTTAGAGGAAGAATAGGTAGGTTTTGGGTTCTTTTTATAGATAAAAGTTAATTTTCTAAAAGATTGGGATTGACGATACCCCCTTAAGGAAGCTTATAAGTTTTGATCGGGTCAAACTTTATAGGTGGAATTTATTATCGAGCAGTCAAATAAATTAAGTGAAAGGGTTTAAGAAATTTCAAGATGTTGATTAAATTAAATTATTAGTAATTAAATTTAATTGGCGAGTATCAGGAATCTTAACGTGAGGATAAATGTTAAATATTTAATAACAGGAGCTCAATGCAAGATGGTCTTGAAATTATGGGTCAGAGTACAATTATAGTTCTTTAGTGGTGTGAACTGTAATTCAGTGTTTATAAAAATTACAGAAACTGTTGCAAGGTTTTCATAGTTATAGATACCGCTATGAGGTTTGCTTAATTGCGAAAACCGTTAATGGGTGTCTATATTACACTGGAAGTCTTACTCGTAATTACTCCACAGGTCCTTACTGTAGTCCTATAAATATGTGAGTAGGCTGAACCAGTTTCATAACTTATTTTCAAGACTAAAGCTATCCAGGTTCTGCCAGTACGAGTTTTTGATAGATTATAACCCACACTGCATTCAAGAATCGCATAAGAAAATACAGTAGAAGGTCTGCCGTGAGCTTTAACTCGGAATAAAAAATGTAGTTAAAGATTTGACAGGTAAAAGGTATTCTTCTAAATTAATTTTGATTACACAGATTTTTATTTTGATCGTTCGACGTCAAAAGTTTTATTTGAAGCCCATTTCGGCGTTTGCCCGTCCCGTTAATTTTTTACCAAAAAGCGTTTACAAAAACAGTGATCTTGACAATTTTACCTCAAACAGTATAAAATTAATTACCCCAATGTGGTCCTATTCAATACACAAAGTGTACTAGCATAGAGAGTCAGAACAATAAATGACATTATTATCTGTTCACCATAATCAAGACAGGCCTACTAAAACTCTGTGCTACATTCGTACCGATAGTTTGTCCAATTCTATCTAAACTGTGAACAGTAAACTTATATTCTATAAAAACCTATAATCTGATCTTCTATGTGCAAGCCGTATTCTACACATCAGATTAAATACTATACAGAATAAAGGACATCCATGCATAACATTAAAGAAATGATATCGCATACATTACTCATTAAGATTCTCATAAAATGAAAAATAATTTTATTAAAGAATAAAATAAAATACTAAAACTAACAAAATTCATAGTTTCTTAATATGCAACCCTGACAATCTCCCACTTATACTCAGAACTATGCTGCCATACATCTGACTCTCATGCCCTCTACATGACTATCAAAAGTTTTAGCCAGTAGGCTCTTTGTAAAAGGATCTGTAAGGTTGTGCCATGATGCAATCTTGATCACAACAACATCACCTCTTTATACAATTTCTCGTATCAGATGATATTTACGCCCAATGTGCTTTTCTTTCTTGTGGACTCTTGGTTCCTTTGAGTTTGCAATCGCTCTGCTATTGTCACAATAAAGTGTAATAGTCGACTAAACTGAAGGCACCATATCTAGATCCAACAGGAAGTTTCTGAGCAAAACAGCCTCCTTGGTTGCTTTAAAACCTACAATGTACTCGGCCTCTATAGTGGATTCAACAATGTAGGACTGCTTAATACTACTCCAACTTATAGCTCTATCTCTCAAGGTAAACACATATCCTGAAGTAGACTTACGGGAATCTTTGTAAGATTGGAAGTTTTAGTCTGTGTACCCCACAGGTACTAGAATATCTGCCTGGCAAACAAACATATAATTTTTAGTCTTTTTCATGTACTTGATTATATTCTTTACCGCAGTCTGATACTCCTATCCTGGGTTAGACTAATATCTGCTAACCATGCCAACGGCAAAGCGGATGTCGAGTCTAGTACAAAGTATAGTGTACATTAGGCTTCCTACTACCGAAGCATAAGCCTTCATCTTTTCTATCTCATCAGGTGTCTTAGGATACTGATCCTTGAAAATAGTGATTTCATACCTAAAAAGGAGAAACCCCTTAGAATCTTACAAGCTAAAATGAGTAAGGATATCATCAATATACTTTGCTTGTCACAAGCCCAACATTTTTTGTTTTCGATCTCGCAAAAGCTTGATCCCAAGGATGTAACTGACTTCACCCAAGTTCTTCATATTGAACTGTCCATATAATCATACTTTTATTGAAGATAACACGTCACATCATTTTCGATGAGCAAGATATCATCTATATAAAGTACTAGGAAGACCACCACGCTTTTATTATGCTTCTTATATACACAGGACTCACCTGGACTTTGATCAAAATCATAAGATTTTATGGCTTGATCCAACCGAGTATTCCAAGACCTCGATGCCTACTTAAGTCCATAAATAGATCTCTTAAAGCTACACAACACGTTTGGTTGTACCAAATAGATACACTCGTTAGGATTTCTATTAAGGAAAGCTTCCTTGATATCTATTTGCCAAATTTCGTAATCAAAATGAGCCGCAATGAATAAGAGAATCCCAATAGACTTAAGCATAGCTACCGGTAAAAAGGTTGCCTCATAATCGATCCATTCTTTCTGAGTGAACTCTTTTGCAATAAGTCTAACTTTGAAGGTTTCTACCTTCCCATCTGCCCTCTCTTTCTCTTGTAGATCTACTTGCATCCAATAAATTTTATCCATTTAGGTGGTTCTACAAGTTTCCAGACCTTATTAGAATACATAGATTTCATCTCTGAATTCATAGCAATTTTTCAAAGATCTGCATCTTTGCCCTGGAGTGCTTTGTTATAGTTACATGGCTCGGTATCCAGTTTTATCGGGATCCTGTCAAAAGACTCTTCCAAGAATATATACCGATCGAGTTTATGAATAATCATTCCATTACGACGATGCACTACCTACATCTGTATACTAGCAGTAACGCGCTGTGCAAAGTCTGAACCCTGTGCACCATTACCTACATGCTCATCTGGTATGTTAATGGTAGCACCCTGATCTGGTTTAGGATCTACACCTATCCTGATAATTTTTCCACTACGATGAGGCAGTGGGATATCAATAACTTATGGTTCCTCTTCCATTCTACTTGTATTTCCTCTCAATTCTTTCAGAATAATTTTACTTTTTGGTCTGTGGTACATAATATAATCCTTTTTCAAGAATCGGGCATTGGTGCTAACAATGATCTTCTGATCCTTAGGATTATAAAATAATCCACCATTCGTTTCCTTGGGATACCCGACAAAGAAATAGACTTCTGTCCTCGGTTCCAACTTACTCGCATTCCCTTTCAGCACATGTGCTAGACACCCCTAAATTCGAATATGTCTCAGACTAGGCTTGTGCTCGGTCTACAATTCTGTGGGAGTAGAAGGTACTGACTTAGAAGGTACCAACTTAGAAGATTTCAAGTTTAGAATATAAGTCGCTGTCTCAATTGCAAGTCCCTAAAATGAATCGGATAATTCCGAATAACTCATCATCGACCCTACTATCTCCATAAGAGTCCTATTCCTTCTTTCTGCTACACCATGCTGCTGCGGAGTGCCCATTGCCCTCAACTGAAATATAATCTCTTCTGACGACAAGTAGTCCTTAAACTCTCCAAGAGGTACTCGCCACCACGGTCGGATCGTAGTGATTTGATATTTTTACCCAAACGCTTCACTGCCTCCACCTTAAATTCTTTAAATTTTTCAAAGCATTCGAACTTAATGGTGTATTAGGTAAATGTATCCATACCTTGAGTAGTTGTCAATGAAATTAACGAAATATTCAAAACCACCTGTACCCCGAATAGACATAGGACCACATACATCAGACTGAACCAATTCCAACGACTTTTTAGCTCTATAGCGTTTGGCCGAAAATGGCTTCTTGGTCATCTTACTCTCTAAGCAGGATTCACAGACTGGAAGTGCCTATACTTCTAATGAACTCAAAGGTCCATCTTCTACCGGTCTATTTATCTTTTTTAGATTAATATGTCTCAAGCGTAAGTGCCAAAGAAACGTTTGGTTCATTAAAGAAGGATCATTTCTCTTATATGGTAAATTAGATGTGTTATTTAATTTAGTTAGTTGTAGTATAGAAGAGATAGGAGATATAACATACAGATCATCCACCAATATACCAAAACAAATAAATCGTTTATTTTTCTTAATAACTATAGAGTGATTAAAATGAACAGTATATTTGTTCTTTACCAAATTAGAAATCGAAATTAAATTCCTTCTAATAGAAGATACATAAAGATAATCTTTTAAAAGTAAAACTCTATCTCTACTAAAATATAGAGTACATCTCCAGATGCAACTGCTGTCACCCTGGTATTATTGCCTATATGTAAGTAAATTTTTCCATCACTGAACTGCTTGGTTTCCTAGAACCCCTGCAAAAAATTACAGATATGATTAGTGGATCCTGTATCTATACACCAGGTACCGGTAGAAAATACCGCTAAACATATTTCAACCACTAGTGAACAGAAACTACCTCACTTGTTCTGCTTACTGAGAAAAATTGGATACTACTTTTTCCAATGCCCCAACTAGTTATAGTGATAGCACTTACCTCTCGGCTTCTTCACACCAGGTTTTGGTCCCTTAGATGATTTCAGACCTGTACCTCCCTATTTTTGAACTTCTTTTTTTTTCTTATCTTTCGACTTAGAGGAAGAACCTTTTTCAGCCACATGCACACTACCTGGCTTCCTAAGAATACCATCGATTTCTTAGAGTTCTTTAAGAAGTTCTGCTAATAAAAAGTTGAGCTTATTCATGAAATAATCCAGGCAGAACTGCTTAAAGCTATCAGGCAGCCACTGGAGTATGATATCGACCTGGGTTCCTTATCAATCTCAGCTCCTAGGATCTTCAGTTCATTCAGAAGACTGATCATCTTCAGAACATGATCCTTAACTGGGGTGCCTTCAGCCATGCTTGTATTCATCAGCGATTTCATGGCCATCTGCCAAGCAGCACGATTTTGATCCCAAAACATTTCTTTGAGGTTCATAATCATGTTATAGGCACTAGGCGTAGACTGATGTTGATACTACAATACATTTGACATAGAAGCCAAAATGTAATAGCGAGCCATCTGATCAGCTTTCTATCACTTCTGATAAGTCTGGATTTTTTGTTCGGTCGCCCCCTCATCAGGTACTAATGGACAAGTCTCAAATAATACAAATTTATAGTCCTCAACAGTTAAGACAATATCCAAGTTCCTTTTCTAGTTTACATAGTTTGGTCCCATTAGTTTGTTTTCTTTGAGTTTGGTTGCGAGTGGATTGAATGTTATTTTAATCCCGAGAATTACATAATTAAAAATCATTAACTTTGACGAGCAAAAATTTTAAAATTTATTTTAACTTGCTTCCCTCTATCACTAAAAAAAATAATTTGCTAATAGCCTGGTACCCTGTGAATAGCATGCCTCGATGGGAGAATGTCTACTATCCATCGTTTGTCTAGACAAGCCAATTTCTATTAATTTTACTATCTAGACAACTAACCGTGCCAAGTAAAATTAAATAGATGACGTAGTTTCGGTCTAGTAATAATAGCAGTGACTTAGATGGAGAATATATTATTATTTACAGCTAAGTGTTAACCACTTCCTAATCCCGAATCAATCGATTTGCAGTGAATCTTTCAGATAGAGAAGTAATCTACACTAACGATTATCCAAAATTATTCTTGAATGAAGTTTGTACCGACGATACCGTAATTAATTGTGTTCGATGGGGAGGAAGATCTTATTGCCAACACGTATAATTAATTATATCACTTACGAACTAGTGATGGAGACTGCGAAATTTATCTATGAATAAATTTCTTCTTTCACTTAATTTTTTAAAATATTTTTAGGATTATAAAAACTGTTTAATTAAAATAAATTTATTAATTTCAAAAAACCACACATTCTAAAAGATTTTGATTTTTTCAAACCATCTTTCTGTGTTTTAATGTGAAACAAATAAAATATTTTAAAATTCTTATTTGTTTAAAAAATTAATTTTAAATAAAATCAAGAATTTTATTTTATTTTTCAAGTTACATATTTTTTTTAAAAATAATAATTTATTAAAATTAAACTATTCTTTTTAATTAATTCAAAATTTAAAATTAATTTTTATGTCTTTTCAAGATATCCAATTTTTTAAAAAAAATCACCTTAAACGTGTTATTTTGTAACAAAGTAAAATATCTAAATTTTTTTAAAAAAATTAATTTTAATTAAAGAATATTTTATTTTATTTTTTCGTTATAAAAAAAATTAAACCAAAACCATTCAGGAATCTTCATTATACAGTGTAATAATTATACAACGCCACCCAAGTTCCAAAGCCACCAAAATAGCCGGCTATAGCAACGCAACCACCGCCGGCACCGCCCAAATCGCCACCTTTGCACAGCTTTTGCTGCTTCATCCGACGCCCGTTTCTGTCCCGATTTTTTTTTTAGAAATAGCTCACGAAATATGCTATTTTTCTGTCAATAAATAAAACAAAAATAGCCCCGAAAACTGCTTTCGATGAGGTAAGAACTGCTCCCACCGTCGCCACCGCTGCCGCTGCTTTTTGTTGCTCCTTCTATGGTTGTTCCATTTCTAATTTTCTGATGCTTTTACCACTGATATACAGTCATATAATGCCTTGAAGAACGCCCCAAAATAGTCCTGAAAAAGCATCAAAACAACCCCCGAAAATAGCTCCACTGCCACCGCTGCTTGCTGCCGCTACCGCTGTTTTTTGTGCTGCTTTTTGCAGCCGTTTTTCACTACTTTTTATATTATTTTCTAGTTATATTTTACTACTATTTTATGCCTAAAAATCTGCTCAAAAATAGTTTAAAGAATACATCAAAAAACTATCGAAAACGGCCCAAACCACTGCCGCCGAAGGTGACGCTGGTGGGGCTGTTTTGTGCAGATTTTTTTCGTATTTTTAGAAATTGTTTTGCTGATTTTTTAAGCATAAAAATTGCAGAAAAATTGGTAAAAAAACCTGTCACAAAATTCATGAAAAAACTACCGCGATCCATGGCCCGAAACACCCGAAACCACCGTCAGTGCCGCCTCTACTTGTCCTTCGTATTCTTCATGTATTCAAACCTGGTCTTACATATATCAAACAACATCTAAAGAATAAATAAAATTTTTACATCGAAATGTATGTTTCGAAGGCTCACAATCGATCTAAAAAGCCTAAACTATCACGATTAACTCTTGTGATTAAAAAAAAATTAAATCATCATTCAAACTATTTAATCAAACACGAATATAACGATAATCATAAAATCAGGATTAGAACGCCTGCAAAATAAAGTTAGCATAGTTCTAAATCTACCCGATCGCTCGGTTAAACCATATTTATTAATCAAAATGGCCTTGATACCAATTGTTGGAGGCAAACTACCAAGATCATTGATTTGAATACAATCTGACTGGATGGTTGTGCATAATTTTAAACATTAAATTATGGACATGAGAGTTTAGGATCCTACCTCGATGAGTTGAAAACTCAACGTCTTGAACCACGTGCAAAATCGAGTTTCGTCGAAATTAAAATCTGACTGAATGATTGCGTAGCCCTCCATACCGATACCAAGAATCCGCACTCTAATCGTCAAAAACTGAGCCCTGAGCCCCCGAGAACTTAGAGAGAAGGTAGAGAAAAAAAAAAAGAAAACTTAGGAGTTAAATTTTAGAAAATATCAAATTCTAGATATTTATAAGCCTCTAAAATATTTTTTTTTGAAATTTTTCAAAATTCGCGCCATAACACCCCACGACCCCGAGAACCTACCCCGCATGCATTTCTAAGCCCGATCATGTATCTAAAAACATTAAAAACATGCTATTACATAAACACGAAATGCGCGTCGAAAAATGCCGAAAAAGAAAACGGGTCAGGGTCTCACAACTCTACCCCCCTTAAAGGAATTTCGTCCCTGAAATTCAGCACAAGGTCAAATAAACAAACCGTCGATCGCAATCGACACAGGCATACGAGATGGTCAGCCAAACCATTCCTAGGATATAGTCAACAAGGTAAAGCATCTTAACAACGGCCAACTATCTCAAAGACACGGGATCAACGACCTGTCTCAACCTCACATCCTCACCACCTGCTGTCTCAACACAACACACCACCCATGGAGTCCACCACGAACTCCAAACCCACGGTCATAGCCTCGAACACCGCCTCGCCCTCTCCGCGCAAATATCGCGTCTATATGAAAGGAAGGACATAACATAAGATGCATCACATAGCATGAACATAAACACTACCCACGTAAGCATGCTAACACATAACCACATAGATTCATACTAAACAAAACCCATATACCGAGGAGAACCGGTAAGAATGACGCCTCAATCTGGATAACCTACTCAGACTCCCTGATAGAAATCACGTCAGCTAAATGCGTTTCTAACTTGGCTCCCAAGTTTGTTAATCCAAATGCCTAAAGGCAAGACTAATCAATCCCACAGTTCAACCCCCATGCTCACATATACATATCGTTCACATAGCTAACATGATAACACGTTCATGTTATCAAAGTGTCTAAACACATGCAATCAAGCACACGCAATCAACCTCACACGGGATACACCCCCCTTCCCACAGCTCATAGGTATTCGAACCCATAGCTCAGATACCATTCTATCACGCCCTAAAATTTGGGTCACGTGAAACACCGACAACTACCATACATACAACCCAGCCGAGAATGCACTCTCAAATAAACCATACATGCATTGTATATATAAACGCCCAACGGCTTACAAAACATAAGGCTCCAACGACAAAAGCTTATACTATATGGTTCCAACACCGAAAAACATGATACAACATACATGTAACAAAACTAGCAAAAAGGAAGACTACACTCTTCCACCTTTTCAAGCACCTTCAGATCAACCTGCGTGACCGGTACCTGAAGAAAAAAAATTCCCACACCGTGAGCCAAAACTCAGCAGATTCTAAACAACACATGCAGTATAAGCTAAATATGCTCGATAAACGAAGTGTAATTTTTGACTCACTTTCAAGCCAATAAAATAATTTGAAAACTATTTTAGATCACGACTCACCAGAGCCAGAAAACCATTTTCACATGCAAGGGAAAGCGAGGATAAAAACCATTTGTCGACTCATCAGAGCCCTGAAAATGATTCATTATTACGACTCCCGTAGACCGTTAGTACAGTATTTCGACTCCCGTAGGCCGATAATACAGTTTTTAAGAAAATTGGTCTATCCGTCCCAATATGCAATACATGCAATCCATGAACACGTGCCTCTTCAGGACCTTGTTTCAGCCTTCAGATATCGCACACACACACACCCGTGCCTCATTAGAATCTCGTTTCAATTCGTCAGATATCGCACACACCGGCTTTTGCCGCCTACATCATACACAGGCTTTCGCAGCCTACCTCATACACCGGCACACGCACACATGCATCATCAACCAGGATTTACATCTACTAGCTCATAAATTCATCTAATTCATTTCATACACATATGCAAACCTAAACCATGATTTAATGCATATAATCATGTATCAACACGACATTCCACAAATCACGTCACAGGCCTATAAAACTCTAGGTTTTAAAGCATAAACCACATTACAAATAACGATATCACCTTATGTAATCCACTTACATATTTCGTACATAACAAACAGAGGTATAAATGTACTAAGCCAGTTATAAAAGCACAAAGCCACAAATAACTTCACATCATGACGCCACCCGCCATATAACCCGACACGACATCACATGCCACACACATCGTCATTCGATACCCGAACGACCCATCCATAAACTGGGACCCGTCCATACACTGGACAACCAACGAAACAGAAAACCAAAACCAAAACCTAACCTGGAGGCCAACACAGCCCATGCGCTCGAGCACTCAACCACCGCTCGAGCGGTCCCCAACCGACATAACACACTGCCACAACCCCGCTCGAGCGGTCACCCATCAACCTAACTCTCGACCACCAGCCCGCTCGAGCGTGGGGGTTTGGCTTTGTTTCTTGGTTTGGGGTTTTCACCCAGCGTTGACCGCTCAAGCAGTGGTTGTCACACAACCAACCGAATCGACCGAGAGGCCATGCACGAACCACCACGCACACAACCGTGCACCAACACCCCGCATGAAATGACCAACACCCTCTCCATGACTTCAATTGACAGGCCCCCATAATCCAATAAACTAATATCACTAGAGGAGAGCAGTCGATCGAGCCCCATAACCCAATCGACCGAGAGGCCACCACACGACTCTCAAAGCCGTCACACAACCAACCGAACCCCAAAAAGAAATCACAGGTATTTGAATCGACTAATTCTCATAAATTAATCAATTGAATACCATAGGACGCCAATTGAAAACCAAAGAACCAACCATCAAACCACAAAACACCAACAAACTCCCAAGACCCTAACACGACCAAAACGGACTCACACATGACCAACACAAACCCACAACTCCTACAAGAACACCACAATGCCCCACGGAACATGGAATTAGGTCAAAAGGATCAACAAGGATGAAAAACAACCTTTTTCCAAACATTCGGCCAAAAACGGGGGAAAAACGGTTTGAAAATCTTGACATACCTTCACTCTTTTGTGTTGGAGGTAATACTGTCAAGATCATTATTTTTGTAAAACGATTTTCGGTAAAAAATTAACTGGACGAGCAAATGCCGAAACGGGCTCCAGATAAAACTTTTGATGAACAACGATCAAAATAAAACCCGTGCAACCAAAGTTAATTTAGAAGAATACCTCTTGTAGATCTAATCTTCAACTACGACTTGATTCCAAGTTGAAGCTCCTGTCAGATCTTCTACCATATTCCCTTATGCGATCCTCGAACGTAGTGTGGGCTACGATATTCCGAGAACTTGTACCGGCAGAACCCCGATATATTTTCTAAGTCTTCAAAGACAAAAATAATATATCTAGAATGATATAAAAAATCAATCTAAACTGGTTCAGCCTACCCGCATATATATCGGGTTATAGAAGGGACCTAGGAGTAATTATGAGTAACACTTCCAGTGGAACACAGATACCTACGGGCGATTTCTGCAATTATGGAAATACGCAGTGGTTTCTGTAATTTTTATGAAATACTGAATTACAGTTCACACCACTAAAGAACTATAATTGCACTCTGACCAATAATCTCAAGCCCTTCTTGCATTGAGCTCCTGTTATTAAATGCTTACCATTTCTCCCCACGTTAAGATTCTCGATACCCGCCAATTAAATTTAATTACTAACAATTTAATTTAATCGGCATCTTGATATTTCTTAAGCCCTTCCGCTTAACTTATTTGACTGTCGAATAATTAAATCCACCTGCTGGGTTTGACCTGGTCAAAACTTATAGGCATCCTTAAGGGGGTATCGTCAATTCTGATCTTTCGGGACGTGAATTCCGTCAATAATTAATATTTTCTATATAAATAATATCGCTATCCAACTCACCGGGAATAGAGACCCATATAAGATCGCACTCTCTAATGAATCAAAACAACGAATATTAAATATACACAAATCAATAATTATTTCGGAATTAAGAGGATAAGCACTATTCATAATAACTTTGGAGTGTGAATTAATTTATATAACCAGTAGTCAGTACTAAATTAATTACTCTAAATATCTCGTTCAATACACACAAAGTGTACTGCCACAGAGAGTCGGAACAATAGACGACGCTATTATCTGTTCCCCGTAAACAAGACAGGCCTACTAAAATTCTGTGCCACAGTCGTACCGATGGTATGTCTATTTTCATCTAAACTGTGAACATAAAACTTATATTCT